>OX463857.1:32133620-32390708 GCA_949825065.1 Odontocerum albicorne
AAATGCTACCTGGCAATAAGTGGTCCAGATTGTTTTGCAATGAAATGTAAATTAAATAAATCATTCAAGATTGTATCGTAGGATACAGTTGAGAGAATTACCAAACGAAATATATTTTTTACGTATTGCTTTTCACGGATTTCTCTTGCGAAACAAAGTTGGAATATAAGCTTTATATAATATTAGGTAAAGCGGAAAGAAATGACAATTTTTTTGATGCGACAAAAAATTGATTTAAACAAAAACCTTACAATATTATTCCGTTAAATAATTGCCGTTGTTACCGATGATCTTCCTCCACAGAATAGGCTGTTTTTTAATATCTTATTCGTTAAATTCTGGCGGGTTTTCGATAAAATATGACTCCAAGTGATTTCGGACTTGTTCGACATTCGTAGATTTTTTATCTCAAAGCGAATGTTCCATTGACTTAAAAAGATGGTAATCCAAAGGTGCAATATCAGGTGAATATGGTGGATGCTGCAGAACTTCTAAATCTAGCTCTCTTATTTTGTCCTGCGTAATCCTTGCTGCGTGTGGTCTTACATTATCATGTTGTAGAATTCTTCTCTGATTCTTTACTAAAACTGATATTTTTTTAAGCAGTTCTGTCTTTAATCTTTCAAATTGGGCACAATACACATCTGCTGTAACAGTCTGACCAGGTTTTAGTAATTCATATAGAAAAACTTCCAAAATATCCCACCAAACACAAAGGAAAACCTTTTTCAGAGTCAATGTCAGCTGAGGGGTAGGCAGAGGTACCTGATTTGTCGAAAACCATTGTTTTTTGTTTTTTTTTCTCCTCGGATTGGTGTAAAGGACACACTTCTCATTCCCAGTAACAATTTTTCTAAGAAACGGATCAGTTTCCTATCTGGAGAGTGAAGATGAACAGATTGTTATTCGATGTTCCATGGCCGTTGGAGAAAGTTCGTGCGGCTCCCAAATTCCTTGTCTATTTTGTTTTCCGAGCCTTTTCAAATAATTATTCACTGTTGATCATGGACAACCGATAACTTGTGACAATTATTTGATGGTTTTACGCGGATCGGACCTCACTAATGAGTTTAAACTGTCATCGATTTTAAGAGGTCTTCCTATTTTTGGTTTGTCCTTCGATTCCCTTTCACAACTTAAAATTTTTTGAAATCATCTTTGGCACTTCCGAGCAATATTGCAGATGGTCTGGGTAGCTTTTTTTTACTTCAATCCTTTATCAAATAACAACAGCATAAAATATCGCAAATGTGTCTCTTCAATCTCTGGCTTTTACAGTTTTGTACTTTGGACCAAAACCAAAAAAGAATATCAAAACAGAAAGGATATTAATTGAGCTTCAAAACGATACCAATCACGACGTATTAACCTAACGGTAACTGATGGCAAACTGGTTTCAACGTGACACCTAATGAAAATTGACATTTCTTTTCGCTTTACCTAATATATTATACATTATACTTTTATACAAGTTTTTGCAATATTTTGTTTAAAATATATAATAAAATACCATGCTCAAGCATAACGTATCTACTCGTAGTTGCCAGCAAGTTAAGACACAAAGATAAAAGCAATATTCGTTATACTTATATATTTTGAAAGAAGGAAACGCAGTAAGTCAGAGAAATTATAGGAATTGTATGGTAAGGTATAATGATGCAGATAAGGTTATATGTACAAAGATATAGATAACATGAAACTATTTTTGATATGTTTTTCTGTTTCACAGATATATCATCTCACGAACGTTTTGAACAAAACTTTCTATTAGAAAACTTGACCGGTGTGGTCGTAAAAGGTTTTTTTATTTATAAAACCTGTCATTTAAAAAAAATAATATTTATATTGAAGGTTTTTGAACAGACTTAGAAAAATCAAAGGTTATTAACCAAAAAAAGAGACTCTTCAATGATGTTCTTCCACGGGATTCGAACCCACTATTATAGATATATTCAAAATATAATGCATATACATACCATCACGCAATTTACCTGTCGGGGTAGGAACAGATAATACAGTGCCAGATTTTCCTCATCTCAACACACATCCTAAGCCTCTTCCATATCTATACTATTTCTCACATGCGATTTCTCTGACATTCTTCTTTTGTTCTTTCAAAATATCACTTTATACAGTGATACTTTATTTGGACTCCTTTCATACGCCTTTCACTCACATTTGCTCTTTATATTTGTTTTATTTGCGTTTTCTTCTTCCATTCATTTCACAAGCCCAAACCATCCCTTTGTGGTCTCATTCATCTTTCTCAACACATCAGCCTAAAGTTGACATTCTTTCTTAATCACTTCATTTCATACCCTGTCATGCATCTTCAGCCCGTTTAATATTCATAATGCAATCATTCAATCATCGGGAGGAAGGGAAGATGTAGACTCAGCAGATACACATGACACGCATGGCAACTAATGAAATGTTCACTATCCCTAGAGTTAAAACCTCTTTTGTCCAAAGGCCATATGCTTATTTGGCTCCCATGACGTACAATGGCGTGCCGAATTCAACAAAGATAAAGGAAGGAAAACCATTTAGACAGTCAATCGGAGCGTGGTTGTTATTGCGACAGGATTTTGAGTACTTGGGCTTTCAGGGTGAATGACGTGTGGAAAAGATTTGTGTGGGCTCTTGAGTGTAGGTTTCTTCTTATCGTTTTGATTTTTGTTGTTTTGTATTTATGTGTCTGTATATTTTTTGTGTTAATTTTTAGTCTTATGATTGTGTGCGGTATATTATGGGATGAACATTTTTGGTTTTATTTTTGTTTCATTTTGGGTTCATTTTTGGTTTTAATTTTGTTTTTATTCTTATAATTGTGCGCGGTATATTGTGGGATGAACAGGTTTGGTCTTTCTGGAGTGATGATGTGTAAAGAGTTTGATTCCGCATGATGTTTCCAGTTGCAATTGAGTGTCACTGTTTGTCAGGTTGATAAGAACGTGCAACGGGGTTTTGACTTTTGTGTAATCAAAAATCGGAAAGAAGTATCGATTTATTTTTTCATGCTAAATATCCTCAGTGAGATACAGGCAAAAGCCTAGTTTACTGGGGATACGACAAATGAAAGGCGACAAACCCAGATCCATTAAAATAAGGTATGTCTAAATTAAATTACATGTTGTTTTTTCGCAAATTATGTATATTTATTGTCATGTGTAATAATAAATAAATAAATTTTCACAGTATTCATTCGACTCCTGTCATTACAATTCTTAATCCACGTTATACTCTCATACATTCTTTGTCGGCACTCAAATATTATAATGGTATTTCATCTTAGCAGATTTTAATACTGCCCGGTTTGAATATACTCGTATATATTTAAATGCCTCATCAACTTTTCAATCGTAAAAATAAAATATTTCAAAATAAATCTATATTAGTTGAGTACAAGGAAAGTAAGATGGTAAGCTGCGACAAATTGGATTTCGTGCTTTCCTGCACCTGGAAATGTTTAGAAAAACATTTTTGCAAGCCACATAAAACAACAAAGAACCTTTTTTAATTATTTAAAAAGAAATTTGTTATGCCTTTTATACTGAAATAAGTATGTTGTTTATAGTTAAGGCATTAACGTTGTGGAGGTTTAAAGACATTGTAATTTATTTTTAACAAACACTGTTTATTCCACTTTTTTATGACGGTATAAGTCTTGTTTACGCTCCCCTGAAGATGAGGTGAAAGCCTTAAAACTAGAAAGTCATAAAAAAGTGGAATAAACAGTGTTTGTTAAAAATAAATTACAATGAAATAAGTATTTTTTACATTGTAATTTATTTTTATCAAACACTGTTTATTCCATTTTTTTTGTGACGGTATAACCCTACCAGTTTCAAGGCTTTCACCTCATCTTCAAGGGAGCACCAACAATACTAAATGCTGTTCGAACTGGTACCGATATACACGCTTCAACGGTTAGGGGCTGAAGGGTGAGGGAGGCATGGGACGATTTCGGCCAAGAGCGGAGAGATTTTTAAGATATAACTGTACAACAGATGTTCGGACCAATGTACCGATTTAGAAATTTCTTCTTTAAGCATTTAGTCTTGTTTGTGCTCCTCTGAAGATGAGGTGAAAGCCTTGAAACCGGTAGGATTACACCATCACAAAAAAGTGGAATAAACAGTGTTTGATAAAAATAAATTGCAATGTCTTTAAACCTCCACAACGTTAATGCCTTAACTATAAACAACATATTTTGTCCTTTATTTTACACCTATTGTATACACCGTTCAATTTGACAAACTATCATCATCTGGAAACATTTTACAGAAAAGTGTTAAAGGGCACAGTCAGAAAACAGTCAGAAAAGTGTTAAAAGGCAATGAAAGGCAAACTTGACTCTTTTTTTTTAAAGATAACCGAATGAATTTGAACTCGCCATATTCGGGTCGGAAGACATGTGTCTTTCCAATTAGTCCACGGAGTTTGTATATTGATATGTGAAATGGACAGGATAAAATATCTGAGTGTACTTTTATTTTACAAACATTATTTGTTGCTCAATGTATTTTTATTCAATTTCAAAATCATTTATTTTAATACCAAATTGCCATGCTCTTTCAACCAAGCAAAATGGTGTTAAAAGCTACATTAAGTGAAAATATGCCTCGAACTCTTTTTGAAAAAGCTGTGTACCAAGGATAATGAAACTCGTTATTATTTGCTAGAAGACAGGTGTTGTTTCACATAGGTAGTCATTGGTTTATTTTTAATGATATTTATTTATTAACAAAATAAATGACACTTAAATGTCCTTATATGACACAGCTGAACTTCAAAATTAAAAGATATACGTGTTATTAATTTCGTGCAATAAATCTTATTCAATGTTGATCTGTGATATTATCCTCCTATTACAAATAAAGTTAGTTTGGAATACTACTGAAAATGTGTCGTATATATTATGACTTGAAACTGCAATATTTGAATTAAAATATTATATTTCAATAAGATGAATTTCCACAGTGCGCCAAATGCACTTTCGCAAATAATCTTCCGTATATTAACTAACTTCCGTATACGAAAAAGATTGGAGAAGATGTGGACCTATAGACGAATCCTAAGGATTTCCTGGAGAGACCGCATTACAAATGACGAGGTTCTCAACAGGATCAAAGAAACCAGGCACCTGTCAAACACCATATCGGAAAGGCATGCAGAATGGATGGGTCATATGCTACGACATGAAAATCTCCTGCACAATATACTGGATGGAATAATTGAGGGATTGCTTGGAAGAGTGCGTCCTCACCGAGAGTATCTGGAGCAAATATGCCACGATATGGACTGCACCTCCTATACAGAGCTCAAGAGGATCGCTGAAGACCAAGCGGAGTGGAGGAGGAGATACAGGGCTTTGCTGCTAACCAATCCCCAGAATTGAAACTGAAGAAAAAGAAGACTAACAAGTGTTAAAAATCAAAAGAATAATAGTTCCCTAGTCAAACCGTTAGATTGATAGGTAGTATACATTTTAGTTATTATGTTTTATAAATTCGCATTAATAATTATGTTTTCCTTTTTCTCAGTTTATTTTCAAAGATAATTAGGAAACGGTAGGATCAATAAATAACGAAGAAATATCTGGGTGTCGATAGAGACATGGGAAGAGCTGAGAAAAAAACATCCTTTCCACATGTAGCATATCCTTTGGTTTATTTTCAGCGCAGGAAACGACAAGAATTATCGTTGAAATGTACATTTATCACGGGGCTAGGAAACAGGACTGGCTCGCTAGAAATAAAAACCCCATATTATTGTGCAAAATATTTTAAGTGCTAGTGTGAGTGAAGACATGATAGAAGAATACGTAGAAAAGTATGATTGGATGGTAATTTGAAAGAAGGAAGAAAAGAAATTATAAGATTTCTTGAATCTTCGAAAAGACGTTAGTTTCACTTTGTGGTGCCATGTTTTATCTAAAAATAAATAAAACACTTATTTTATATTTTTGTGTTCACCACTGGTTTATTTTGAGTTTTTTACCAGTCTCGAAGACGTCCGTCTTCATTGTCAGGTGAATTAAACTAAATTACTTACAATGTATTTCTTCTGCAAATGTAAATAGTATAAAATGAATGAGATAGGGGGAGAGAAGTGGGGAAAGTTGGGATTCAATGGTAAATGAAGCAGAGGGCTATAAGAGATGTGTGAACGTTGTATGTTACGAACCATCACCGAAAAATCTCTTAGAAATAGTGTTAGATACTCTCACATTCGAGGGACCTGCAATACAGATGATATCGTCAGATGAAGCAGGAAAAAAAGGGGCTAGTGGCGTGACCACGTGGATAGGATGGATAAAGACAGAATCCCACACGAAATCCCCGCAGAACGTTGCGCGTCAGGAAGGTCACCTAAAAAGAGGATAGTCAATTGGTCTTCTGTCTCCCAAGAATAATTTTTGCAACAACATATACTTATAAGATGTATGCAAAGATACACTACCCTGTCTAGCAGTGTGGGTGATTTTCCCCTCGGCGACCCAGAATTCAGGGGGCAAGCAAAATTATATCGTTCAAGGTTTGAAAGAATTTACAGCCTGAGAACGAGAAGAGCCAACCCCAACAGCCTACCCAGGCAATGAGTTGTAACAGTGCCAGCAAGAAGAAGATATACTTATAAGATGTACATCAAGAAGATTTTTTTTATTTATACAAGTTACAAAAAAAACGAAGGTTGTAAGACGATTTTCTTAGCCCTTCCCTTACGGTGATAAAAATGAAACGCGTGTTCCGGTGTTGAGTAGTGATTACGCGATCAAAAATTAGCGATTTTAAATCGGAAAAATAAGAACATTCATAGATAATCCCCTTAATTAATTATAATTGAAGTTAAAAATTATAATAATCGAGACTAAAAAACCATCTAGCAGCGCTCACGGAACGGGCGTAGATCTAGTCTCGTTGCCAGCTCAACAGCTACTGCGGCGCGGCAGGGCTGGTGGCTAACTCGGGCGTGGCTTACACTTGCGAGGTTGAGACAATTGAGCTCCTCGCTATTCAGTGACGTATGCAAAAGTGAGATGCGAATATAGTGTCGCGCTTCCCGCATACTTTTCACCTATCGTCAAGACCCAAGATCGAGGCACTCACAGCGTTTAAATGCGAATTTGTTTCCGATATTCAGAAAATACTTACGATGTAGTCGATAAATTCTGAATATTATTTTTTAAATCAATGCGTAAATGTATTATGGAGGAATACCTAAAATCTTAACCTTGTCTTTATTATATTTATAGATATATTGATGGTTATTTTATGCAACGTGTAGAAGATACCCAACACCGGGAAGGAAAGGTTAAAACGAGATCCCAGGAAAACAACATTAAAAGGTTGTATAACTACGCCACCCCTGTTCCAGGGCAGTATTTTCCAATAGAACTGCACCTGATGATTTCACACGGTCTTTTACTTATGCTAGCACGGCGTAAACCTACATTTTTCCTTTTTACTGCCATCCTTTATATATTATATATAAAATCGCTTCGTTATCCTCCTCGTCTATAGTTATATCTCATCCAGAAGCAAGGATTATTTCCTGGGCAAATTAAAATATAAAACAAAAATAATTTGAGATTAGCTTTATTTGTCCAGGATGCAATCGAGGTTAAGTATCTTTTTTGCGTCAGTATGTATGACCAAGTGTTTGAGAAGTAATTTGAATACATTCATACTAATTATAAAACTTGTATTAAAATCTGCCAATATGATAATCTATAACCGTATTTTTGTGCCACCTTTAATGTATGGGAGGGAAACGTGGACGCGGAAAAACACCAATAGGAGACGAATAATTGCTAAATAAACGTGTGCGTTCAGAAGAATATATGGAGTGATAATTATGATAGAATATACAATGAATTGATAAGAGATGAATGTGAACTTTAAGTTGTGGCTTTAAGTGTTAAATAAGATAAAAAAATAATACTTTAAGGCGGTTTGAACATATGGAACGAATGAATGATAAAAAACTATTGGGTGTTAACATAAGTTGTGACCGTTTTTTTTTTCAATTTAAAATTGAGCATCAAAAGTAAAACAAAATGGTAAATGTTATACGTCATATTAAAAAAAAATTTTCTGCTCTACAAGATTTTGTGTTTGCTTTTACGTTACATATATTATTTTATTTGATTACAAGCCTTCAAAATGGAATGTCAAGTAGACGAAAGTGAGCATTTTCGACACCTCCTTCTTTTCGCGTTCAATCGAGAGAATAAAGCTGCCAAAGCTGCTCGCGATATTTGCGAAGTGTACGGTGAAGATGCTATGAATGAAAGGACAGCTTGTCGATGGTTTTTGCGTTTCAAAGGCGGTAATTTCGATCTGAAAAACATGGAAAACGTTCCGAAAGACCAGTGGACTTCGATGAGGACCGCTTAAACTATATTATTTATGAAGATCCATTTATAGGTATGCTTATAGGTGTCAGCCCCCAACCGATGAAGCGTGTATATCGGTACCAGTTCGAACAACATTTAGTCTTGTTTGTACTCCCCTGAAAATGAGGTGAAAGCCTTGAAACCGGTAGGGTTATACCGTAACAAAAAAGTGGAATAAACAATGTTTAATAAAAATAAATTACAACTGAAATATAATTCATTAAAATACAAACAATGACTATATTACAACAATCAACTAGTAATAAACTTATATATTTCTGTACAACTCTTTATATCGTAATTCATTAAAATACAAATAATCCTTTTCTTTTTACGACCAACAAGTTATAAACTAACATATGATATGGAATAAACAGTGTTTGATAAAAATAAATTACAAAATCAAATGAAATGACCTTAAATTTAAAACACATTAAAATCCTTTTTAAAAAAAATAAGTTCTGATGGGAATAGCATAACGACAACGGCTATTAAAATGCTAGATTTGGTCAGTGTTATTGCATGAAGTGGAATCATTGATCCTCAAAGTTGGTAGTATGAACCGACTGGAAGCATTTGAAATGTGGATGCACCGGAGAATGCTACGGATACCCTGGATGGATATGGTCAGCAACACAAGGGTTGTTCAAAGAGCCAAAGTTAATAGAGAGTAGCTGGCTAATATTAAAATCCGAAAGGTGTCCTACTTGGGTCACGTACTTAGAGGAGCAAATAACAAATTACTGCACCTGATCATTCAAGGAAAAATAGATGGCCGAAGAGGTGCTAGCAGGAGGCAAATCTCCTGGCTCCACAATATACGTGATTTGACTGGCATAAGGGGCGTTGGAGATCTTTTTCGAGGTGCCAGGGACAAAGATGTCTACTCTCAGGTGATATTCGACGTTGAGGGGACCTTACATGACTTGGGGAGAAGAAGAAGTTATATAAATAAATGAACTGTGCTGCAGGCATAACGTGAATACTTAATGCATTAAGATAAAGAACAGAAATGTACATAGACCACACCTCACATCAGAGCACTATTGAAATTCCGTAATAAAAAATCGAATTTGATAAGTCTCTACCGATTTGTGGATTGTCTCTACCGATTTTTCAATTATCTCTAGCTAGCCTTAGAATAACTGAAGTATAGAAATGGCTTTGGATGCAAAAGGCTTACTGCCATTAGTAACGACTTACATAATTGGATTATTTCGTTTGATTGGGAATCACGATTCTATTTCTGATTTCTAATATGTATATAACAATTTGTGTTAATTGAAAATAGAACCGTCAGCAATTCAGATTTCCTTTATTTATAGATAAAACCACAATTTTAATTCAAATTCAAGATTTACAATACATGGAATCAAAAACATTTATTTTTTTTGCATTTTGTAATATTGTACATTCACATTTCATAATTTAGATCTAATCTGAGTTTTTATCTTGTTTTAACGTTTTATTATACTTAAACTTGTCGGTTTTCTATCAACAATGTTTATGAAATGAGAAATCTGCGCGCTATTGCTGGGAAGACGTTGCGTGATCGTGTACGGAACACCACAATCCGAGAGGTCTGTGAGGTCCAAGATGTGGTCAAATGGGGACAACAGCGTTGACGATACTGGTACCAACATGTACAGAGAATGAATTCCACAAGAATTCCATACATACTCGTAGCTCTGCATGGGGTGCCGGATGGACGGCGTCCGACAGGGAGACCCCCAAAACGATGGAGAGATAGCTGGAACCCAGCATCACAGGACAATCTTGCAGTAACATACTCTTGAGAGTCTACAGAAAGTTTAAGAAGAAGAAGAATGTTTATGATTAAAATAAGTTTCATCACCTTATAATTTATTTCATCTTATGGCTTCAATAATGCCTTGAAAAATCAAGTAAGTACACAATTATAATCATCTTGTAAGGCAACTGAAGACTGAGCATCGTGACTCCCATGATAGCTTCCGACAACTCCTCTCCATCCCCCTCTATACTCCGATGTTCAAAGGGCAGTTATTAAGGGTAGTCTAGTAGCGTCTCTCACTTGGTCAGTCCAACGCATTGGCATTATTCATCATGTGCGTTGTCCTCCAACGCCTCCAGTAACCACTAACCTATCCAAGCTGTCTTCCTGGACACGATTATGGTGCCCAAAAAATTGGAGGACTCGTTGAAGGTATATTGTTGACAATCTGTCGGCGATTCTCAGGTTTTCGAGAACGGAGGCGTTAGTTCGTCTAGTTGTCCATGGAACTCGTATCATCCTCATCTAGTACCACATTTCAATTGCATTCATTTTACGTCTCTTGTTTGCTCTCAAAGTCCAAGTCTCCACGCCATATATGAATATTGCGAAGACGAAAGTGCATTTTGGACACTTGACAAGGTGCATTTTCGTCGTGACCGTGATAGTTCTTGTTTTTCTTATCTTTTACAGGTTTGGCAACGAATATTTTGGCCCATCACAATACTTCCCTATCTAAATACAGTTCACTTAGTTAAGTTAAAAGGGATTTAAGGCATTTGTCTAAAGATCTGAGAATAAATGTTGTAAAACCGAAAGTCATGGTGATAAAAAATATATACTTGTACAATACATAGGTCAGTAATGAAACATTGGAGCAAATCGAAGAATGATGCTTTTTTTGGTATTTTTTCCCCAGATAATTGATTTATTTAACACTTTTATTGCAAATAAAATCTGGCGGGCTTATTGCCAAGTGACAATCTCTTCCAACCAACCAGAAAAAAGTAAATGAAGCGAGTTACATGGTTGCATAAATCATCTAATTGACTATCCATCCCCATGAAATCTATAAACGCATACGTGAGCGTATGCCCACGAACCCCATCAAGACGAACAGTCACTTGAATATTATTTTTCCTATAAAGTGAGATATCATCAATCAAAATAAAAGAAAGGGATGGTGGAGAGGAAAGGAAAAGAAAAATCGGGAATGAAACACGTTATTTTACTGACTATAAATTAAGAGTTTTTTCAGTCGCTTCTTAAAGCATGCCAAGGACGGAGCAAGTCATATATTAGTTTGTAACTGATTTCAGAGTCTCACTGCATGCACAGTTAAGGACGATGTAAAAAAGAGCAGCGCTGAACTGGAAAGGCCAATAAACAATCTCTCTTTGAGCGTAGCGCTAATCCATGATTGGAAAGACGCTGAAAATTTTCTGCGAGATAAGAAGGGGCTGCGGAACAGTTAAAGATATTATACAATAGCGGTAGTATATAAATTTGGCGTCTATTTCTAACATTCAACTAGTTCAATGCCTTCTGGTACGAAGTTATAGCATCGTACTTTCGTAGGCTGAAAATAAATCTTAGACAAACATTTTGAAACATAATGTTAGAGTTACGAGGAATGTTGAACGGCGTGTAGCAATAGGATATAAAGTCAATGAGTTACTTAGACATATGTACTCGAACTGCTTAGTATTAAAATCCGATTAGATGATAGTCCACATCAGTATTTTGGCGTTGAGGAGTGAACCATTTTGGAAAAATGCTCTTGATATGCGTGGACTTAGAAGAATACATGGAGTAGCAAGAATATGAAATAAAGGGATAAGAGATGAAATCAAAGTATTGAGTAAAATTAACAAAAGCCATCTGGGAGGGTTTGGTCAGGTGAAATGAATGAATGAAAGAAGTCAAACAAATAAAGAGTACAAATGTTAGTAAAAGACGTTGTAGATGAAGATGTAGAAATGTCCTCATTGTAGCTGAATCTCGTAGTAGAGGATGTCTTCGCCACCCTAACGACAATTAAATTGGAAATCAAAGCACTGACATGAATATTTTGTCTTTTTTCTTCTATCATTTTTTTTAAATGATTGCAATCTGGTTTTCACTAAAGCTTTTTAACATCTTTCTGGTTAGCTGGAAGACATAGACACATGGTAATTAGCCCTTTATGTTGTACTGTACACATCGAAACTCTAATATAGTACAATACAATATATTATCTCTAAGCATATAAAATATATTTTTTATAAATGTATATTTGTTGACTTGTAGAATAACAGGAAACTGAATTTCCTGTTCGTTCTTCGTTAATTTATATACAGCACTTTAAAATATATTTAAAATACTCGTGCAATATTTTCCATCGATAAGAGATAAATTAACTACAAGAATAATATATTTATGATATGCTATGGTGTGACCAATTGGATTTTTTTAATCTTTCTTTCACAACAAGAGATCCTGATTATTTTGCTAAAAATAATTAGTTTTTTCAGCGTTTCAAAAAGCCACTTCCTGATTAGACTCATTATGATTTCAACTATAATTAAAAAAGACCCTCCACGAAGGTGAGTCTGTGTTTAACGTTTAAGTATTAATATATTTTATTTTTTTACTTTTATAGATTTAAGATTAAATAAACGTTAGGTTATCCCTTAGCTTTAATACGGATATTTCTTTACGAACATAATTAATATTTAAAGTAAATAAAAAGTAAACGATAAATTTCGTATTTTTCTGAAATATTAAAAAATGACATCACTATTTTTGAAAAAAAACTGTTTTGTGTCCACAGTTTCTATTTTATTTTTAGAAAAAAAAACTTGCTGAAATCATGAATAATATAAACCAAATATTATCCTGGCTAGTAATGGACGAACAAAAGAAGATCAACTCGTGTCTTTGTTAAAACGCTATCGTTCCAGCCTGAGGGTTGCGGGCTCGATTCCTGCTGAAATCCAGATTTTTTTAAATAGAGTTCTAGCATGGTTTTTATTTAAGGCTTGTTTATATTTCTGATTGGTTGATAGAGATATCCACGTGGCAATAAACTTGCCAGGCTGCACTGCAAATAAAGAATAATATTATAGAATACTACAATTAGGAATTATGCTATTTGGTAAGCATATTTTCGAGAAACGGTAAGATATTGAAAGGCGTGTTGCTGCAGGTACAAGGTCAATGACTCATTTAGTGTTGTTTCTCCATTGAATTATTCAAAAAAAATATTCAAAAATGTAGTTTGCGATGGAGTGCTAGTGTGCTAGTGTTGCGATGGAGTGCTAGTGCCAACCTTGACGTGTGTAAGCGAAGCACAGACATTGAAAGGCCATTACAATGTTTGATAGAGGAAGAAATGATCGGAAAAGTCAAACTAAGTCAGATAAGGTAAATCAAGAGAAGAATTTTGAGATGGCTTGGACATATCGAGAGAATGAGTTCTGCAAGACTTGTAGGATAAATATATATCTGGAATGAATGGCGTGCGATGAAAGGGTAGGTCGAGGAAAGAACAGAAGGAATTTAAATTTAGGAAAAGGCAATAAATAGAATATGTTATGTATGATGATGCAATGACTGTTTTTGTAAATAAGGAAGTATGAAGATTTGTCTTCTCTGCATACCCTTAAAATAATGTTGCCTGATGGTATATATATACCATATATGTACGAGTATATTTTACGTAAAGCAAATGGCAAAGTTTAAACACTATTTTTTTGTTTCATGCGATGATATATCAAAATGTGATAAATTGGTGTTGTTATGGTGCCAGTCCCGTCTTTTGCTGGACAAGTGCTAGAACCGTGCTGGTAAAAAGTTAATCCCATGCTGGTACCGTGTTGGGACTGTGCCGATTATTTTTAGCAAATTATCATTATTATTACATGATTAACCACTTGGGAGAGTCATAAAATCATTGGAAATAATAATATTTTTTGGTCGGTGGCCGTTGTCTAACTATAAACGTTCATGTTAAGCTCCGAGTTTCGATTCCTGGTGAGTTCATTTCAGGATTGGTTTTATTCTCAGGTAATTTGACATTTTATTTAATAAATCCAAATGCCACTTTTTTAAGCGATATTGGATTATTTCTTCTTCTTCTCAGTGTCATACCAGGTCCCCCCAACGTTGAATATCACCTGAGAGTAGGTATCTTTGTCCCCGGCAGCCCGAAAAAAATCCCCGACGCTCCTTATATCAGTCCAATCACGTATATTGCGGAGCCAGGAGATTTACCTCTGGCCAACACCCCTTTGACCTTCTATTTGGCCTTGGATGATCAGGTGCAGTAATTTGTACTTTGCTCCTCTAAGTACATGACCCAAGCAGGACACCTTTCGGATTTTATTATTATTCAGCAACTCTCTATCAACTTTGGCTCTTTGAAGAAGCCTTGTGCTGTTGACAATACCCGTCCAGTGTATCCGTAGCATTCTCCGGTGTATCCACATTTCGAATGCTTTCAGTCGGTTCATACTACTTACTTTGAGGGGCCACGATTCCACTCCATGCAATAACACTAACCAAACGTAGCATTTGACTAATTGTCTTTTAGCCACCCTTATTTTGTAATATAGTATATTGAGCTGATTAGGAAGCGTTCTTGAGTTGATCGTAATTATCAGAAAACATTGTTATACCAAATTATCTAACAAAAAACTATCGTAGTTAAAGTTTGATTTGAAATGTGTGGTTATGTACATCAGTTAAATTAATTGATCTAGGCTGTTACTCAGGCATGCCATAAGGATTAAAGTTGTAGTCAAATTAGTACATACAATAATATTAACATAAACAGCCTTTATATAAATCAATTGTTTAAAGTAGATGGAATGTGGGGTTAAAGAAATCAACTGAATGTAGTCAGTTTTGGTATATTAGTAAATTATGTGTAATTTATTAAAAAGTGCGATTACATAAGTCAATCATAAGAAGTAAGTTTGGTAATTTTGGTTAATTTGTAGAAGTGTTATAAAATCACTAAATTACTTTTAGTATATGAAAATGGAAAGTGTGGTGAAATCAGTCAATAGTGTAGACGTTAGCGCTTTTATATCAGTTAATAATTTAGTATAACAGTTAAATTTATATCAGTCAATAATTTGATACAACAGTTAAATTTATATCAGTCAATAATTTGATACAACAGTTAAATTAACTAGAAATATGCAGTGAATATAAATTGTAGTTAAATTAGTCAAAATTGTTAATATGATTACGGCTGTACTAGTAAATTATATAAAGGTGTAATTAAATAGGTCAATCATATAAATGGAATTTAAATTAAGGCCACATAAGTTGATAATTTATGTATCATAGAGGTAAATGCGGTTATATCAGTCAATTATTTGAAAGTGCCGCTATATATAAAAATTATAGAAAGTGTGATTATATTAATCAGCAGTGTAGGATTGAGTGTGGTTATATCAATCAATTATTTGAAAGTGCCGTTTTATAAAATCAATAGAAATTTTAGTTACATTTGCGAATGGTGTCAAAGTGAGTGCGGTTATATCAGTCAATTATTTGGGAGAATTGTTATATATGAAAAAAAGTAGGAAGTGTGGTAACATTAATCAACCATGTAGAAGTGAGTGTGGTTATACGAGTCAATTATTATATTTGGAAGTGCCGTTTAATGAAATAAGTATAAAGTGTGTTAACATTAATTAATAGTGTAAAAATGAGAATGGTCATATCAGTCAATTGTTTGGAAGTGTTGTTACGTAAAATCAATAGATAATATGGTTGCATTTGTTTAATGATATCAAAGTGAGTGCGGTTAAAAAAATTCAATTATTTAACATATCGTTATGTAACATTACTAGAAAGAGAGGTTACATTAGTTAATGGTGTAGAAGGGAGTGCGGTTATATCAGTCAATTATTTGAACTAGATATATAAAATTGATAGAAAGTGTGGCTACATTAGTTAATAGTGTAAAAGTGAGTGTGGTTCCATCACTCAATTATTTGAAAGTGTTTATACAAAATGTATGAATATGAAGTTTATAAAAAAGGTAGTAACATCAGTCAATAGTAAAGAACTGAGTGCGGTTTTACCATTCACCAAATTTGGGATTGCGATAAGACCATCATATGAGGTGAATGTAAAACGTTTTTATATATAAAGTGAATAGAAATAGCGGAGATATAAGAAGCGACCGACTATTATATATTATGAACATATGTTATAAATGTTAGTTATACTGAAAGACTGAAGGGTTGGAAAAAGTCATAAATTGTTCAGTTTTATTCTTTTTTATTTCATTTTTTACATATTACAGATCTTAACTACTTTTAGATACTTAGTAGCGCCTGCAATACGCCATTCGATTTCAACACCTAGCCAGAGATAACAACAATTTCAACACTTAGCCAGAGATAACAACAATTTCAACACCTAGTCAGAGATAACAACAATTTGATAATGAGTAATGAGGACCATTTTAATTTAAACGGGTACATCAACAAACAAAACTGCAGATTTTGAGGTACTGAGAATCCCAGGAAACTACATCAGCATCAGTTGCATCTCCTAAAATGCACTGTTTGGTGCGGTGTTATAGCTGAAAGAGTTATCGGCCCCTATTTCTTTGAAAATGAGAAAAGTCAGCCAGAAACAATCAACGGGGCTCTGTATAGGACAATGCTTGAAATTTCTTTACACCCAGCAATTGAAGATAATCAGAAGGTACAGTTTCTACAGGATAGAACTACTGTACACACTGCCAGAGAGACAATATCAGTGTGCACAGTACAACAAAGTGCATCTGTTCACGCCAAAGCGTGACGTGAAATATCGTTCCGATATTGGGCCGCTCTGTTATCGCTGCCGGCCTTGTCACGCGATTTGTGGTATTCTCGCAAGTTTAAAAGATGGTATTGTCGCGAGTTATAACGATCTTGATGCGTCGAGCAGAGTCGCGTCGACGAACTCAGTTGGGCACAGACCGTCATCCGGATGACACCAAATACATCAAGAGGGAAAATAGCAAGCAATACTCTTCAACAACGAACCAGTGACAATAAGTTTTCAACAACCGTGACCGACTTCTTCAGCCCGAACGAAGCTCCAGAGTCCTGGAACATCAGCAGAGATCAGCCCATACATCCGACTCCCGCCTTCAACACCTGTGAGTACCAATTCCCTTTTCATCATCTGATGGTGTGGCGTTCGCTTCACCAGCATCCTACGGCTTTTTATGGGCCACCCTGTATTTATATTTAATAAAATACAGTTGAAAACAGACAATCTTCACAATTATATTGAAATAAGTAAAACAAGTTACTCAATATTTGAATTGAAAAGGCCAGTTGATTTTTTCATCTGTGTTTAAAAATAATTCTTAAATATTATGTCTTCTTGTAGTCAAAAATACAACACAATAAAATGTGTAATTTGATATCAACTTACAATTTGCATTTATCGAAAAAATCGGTCTCTTTTCAAAATTATTCCACGGATAGTATTTCTTATTTGGATGAAGATTCTAGGCAAACGTTTAAAGTAGATGTGCAAATATTGTATGCAAAGTTTGTTCAAACATAATATTACTGGAAGAAGGAAAATGTGATTTGTTTTTCAACTTTATTGACAGAAATATGCAGATTTTATTCCGAGAAGAATTTCAACACATTAAATAACTTTTTCATATAAGAATTATACAATTTTCAATTATTTATACTTGTTTATGTTTACTTATCTTTCCTCTTTTATTTTTAAATTCTTATTAGATTTGGCGTAAATGTTATGTATAGTATAACATGATATAAGTAATAGTCCATAGCAAATTATAGCTTTGATGTTTATTTATTAAACACGGACGCCATAAAGGACTGAATGAAATTTAATAAATACTATTGAAATGCACACACAGAGAATAAAACATAGATAGTATGACAATTAATGATAGAACATCTACAGTTTGGGCTCCTCATCAGCACCAATATAAAAACAATATAGAAATAACCCAAAAAAAACTCAGATACTATATACTCGTACATGGTACAGAACAAAGGGCGATTACCCAAAATATTCTCACCATGCCGAACTTCTCACGGTGTGTAACTATAGAAGCCTTGAAACAAGAAGGCAAGAATCCATTGCGATATTTCTAATAAAGGTTTTCCAAGGATCCTTTATCTGTCCCGCGATTCTAGAAGCACTAAGTTTATATGTACCCAATAAATATATCCGTGCAAGGACTCACCCTCTGTTCTACATACCAGCTTACGGCCTCCCTAAAGATGGAAAGACAGTTGGCAATCGACTTTGCAAGAGGCAAACAATGATGCAGGACCATAACAGGCCAACAGGCCTAAAATAAGATGAAGAAGATATTTAACAGAGTGAAAAAGTACATTTAATTCATCATTTTTCTGGTGTGTAGCTCATGACATCATCGTAACTTCTATGATAGCTTCTGACGACCCTTCTTCTTCTATTCCTTTACTCCACGCCTCGAAAGGCAGATTTTAAGAATAGTTCAGTTGCATCTCTCACTTGATATGTTCAACGAATTGGGATTCTTCATCTTGTGTTGTGCGTTGTCTTTCTACGCGTCCAGTAACCACAAACCTCTCCAAGCTGTCTCCTTGGCCACGAGCATGGTGCCTAAAGAATCGATGGACTTATGGCCGACAATCTGAAATTCGATTAAATTTAATTGAAAAAAATAATTATCTTTGAAAAATAAAGGCGTGACTGATCTGCCCAAACGACGCTCGGGAGTAACCCTCCCAACAAATTGAAACAAGATAATAATTCGAAGGAAAATTAGGATGAAAGGATATTCTGGAAATGAAATAGTTTTTCAATTTTCTTTTGAACGTTATTAAGGAGAGTACACATCTAATAGTTTTGGGATGTTTGTTTCACAGATGTTCCACAGAACTGTAAATAAAGATGTTTTAAATGATGGTCAGTACGCAAAGTTGTGTATCAATCGAAGAAAACCTTTGTTATCCGCAAGAAAGGTTTATTTTTTAAAGTTAATGTATCATTAACCACTTAACAGTCGGATTTTTAACACGCGACGTAAGACAATGACAAACTGTGAACGAATAAATTCTATACGAAAATATATTCCGTTCGGAGAAAACAAGGTCTGCCCAAACAACGCTCGGGAGAAACACTCCCAACAAGTCGAAACAAGATTTGCCCGAACGAGGCTCAGGCTCGTCAGTATAAAAATAAACTTTGTGCTCGAGTCCCGCTCGGGAAAAACTGTCAAGTGGTTAAAATGATACTAATTAATCTATTTATTGGACAGAAATTTAACGACAATAATTATTTTTAAAACATTTAATCAATAAGTTAGCGCTCAGTTGTGAACGGTCTTTAGAAATGTAGTATTTTGCGGTTTGAGTAATGATGCTGACTTTTCTAAAACGTTGCTGTTTCATTTTCAGGGCTTGTTTGCAGTAAATTTCGTCAAATGAACAACGAACAAGTCCTGAAAATGAAAAACGCAACGTTTTTAAAACGTCGGTACCATAAACAAAAACACGCAAAACTTCACTCCGAAAGATCTTATAAAACCGAATGATTTAATATATCATCTTGAGAAACCAAGAGCCGTAAGAATGTCCAGGGACAGTATCCCCCAAGCAAGCAAACCTCCAGGACGACCTCCCATAAGATGGAAAGACAGCTGGCAGTCGACGTCACAAGAGGGAAACAATGATGTAGGACCATAACAGGCCAACAGGCTTAAAATAAGATGAAGAAGAAGATTGTACCAAGTGCATGATAGACTTGAAAAAAAAGGTAAATTGAAAAAATAATATATAAAATTTCTAGAGGTAAATAAAAATAAATGCAGTTTTTTAAATAAAACCTTCAGTGGATTGAGAGTTCTGCTGAAATAAGTTCGACGGTACCAAGATGGAGGATTTGGGCATTGTTGTTTTGGGACAAAAATATATCTTCAGGGGTGTTTTGACAGGACCAAGTGCACCTCTTCTGATTTGGGTGTCGAAGAAAGAGATTGATGGAGGACCGGTGCTGAGGGGAAAGATCCTAAAAAGGTGTTGACTTGAAAGCAAAGAGCAAAAATTAGAAAGGAAAGAACGTCACATTTTACAAAAATAAAGTTTTGGTTAAGATTAATTGATGAGCTTTGTTAGTGAAATCATTTTTAAAAGAAATAAAAAAAACTGTCAAGTACGAGTATATCACATTTTCATGTATTTTACCATTGTTTTATGTTGTGTCTCCGTCATTGTGATCAATAGTGACACAAACACCGATATTGTCGACCAAGGTGTGTCATGACTTCCATAAACTGATCACTTTGGTCAACCACAATGTCTCATAAATACTACCTACAAACTTTCTTCAACCTTAATTTTCAGTGTCTCGCTTGGTAATATGTTCAACAAACATATGGTTTTCTTATAATATGTTGTATTATCAAACCGTTTCCCTGCTGGAATACTCAGAGAGAATAGAGCGTCAGGCTTTCCTATCTCAATATAATTTTTTCGCCCCTTCTACACCCATACACTTTTTTGTACAACTAGTACGATTTCTTTTACATTTCCTTCTTTCAAAATATAATTTAATTGATCCAACCATTCATACTTTATTTGATCTTCCTCTACCCCGCCTTCCATTTACATTACCACTGCATGTTTTGTTAGTGCTTTATCACATATTCATTCCATGTGCCCAAATCATCTCAGATTACTTTATGTTCAAGGAAATGTAATAATGCGTTGATGGCATCCTGACATTTGGACTTATGTATCAATATTTTGAGTTATATTAATAAATTTCCATTGTTTTTATTTTTATATAAACAAAGGTAAAGGGAGAAATTTAAATTCTTCCTTCCGGAACGTCTAGTAGTTTTGTTGCAGTCTAATTTTGAAAGACACTGTCAGATTGTTCCCTCAACGTACTCAAAATGATTATACAGACATGTTGAAAAGCTTACCTCAAGGATATTATTGTCTTGGGTTCCTGTAATTGACCTTTTGGGTTAAACACCACTGGAATAGGCAACTAACTCTCAGTTCATCTACAATGCTTGAAATACTATCGTACATGGAAAACAACTCTCGCACACCTCTAACGTGAATCTTTATAATTTGTATTTTATTACATTTTATATTATTATTTCATGCCAATATCTTTCAACTAACCCCTAAAGCTTTTAAAAACACCCCAAACGAAAACTATACTGGAACTCGGTAAAAAACTTAAAACTTACGAGAATTGAACCAATTCAAACATTTTTCCTCGCATTTTTGAAAACCCAAAACTCCTATCAACAATTAATTTATTTTCATTTTGTACATAAAATATCTAGCAGGCGTATTCATATGATTTCTTCCTACCAACTAGATCATCTTGGAAACGTCAAAGTGTTTTGATCAATAATCAATTTTAATAAATAATAATATATTATTGAAAGTTAAGACATTAACACTGTGAACGTTTTAAAGAATTGTAATTGATTTAATCAAACACTGTTTACTCCACTTTCTATAACGGTATAATAATAACCTACCGGTTGGAAGGTTTTCACCTCATCATCAGGGGAGCACAAAGAAGTATTTTTGTGGTCCTGATGATGAGGTGGATACAAAAAAAAATAGTAACTTAAATTCAAGTAAAAAGAAACAAAAAAAATATTAATGCCCCAAGAATAATGGTAGAAGAATAGATAATAAGTTTTGGTTTAATGGATGAAAACAGTAGAAAATCAGGATGAAAGGATATTTTAAGTAAAGTAATATATT
The DNA here is from genome assembly GCA_949825065.1 of Odontocerum albicorne. NCBI lineage: Eukaryota > Metazoa > Arthropoda > Insecta > Trichoptera > Odontoceridae > Odontocerum > Odontocerum albicorne. The sequence continues at coordinate 32,155,543 of OX463857.1, forward strand.
TTTATTATTTATAAAACGTTAGTAAAGATGGTGCACATCTTATAACTCTTGGAAGTTGGTTTCCTTGTCACGCTGGAGGGGATCGTAAACCAGCTAAATAAAAAAATATATATTCATTCATCATTTCATCTTTCTCACCGTTATTCTTAACTCGTCTAGGCTTCTTCGTTGATACAACCCACTTATATTTATCAATGTTAATCGCCATCATTGTTTCTTTACATTCACAATACAAGCTAAGCCTAGTTAATTTTATTTTTTAAATAATACAGATGACTAAAGTCATAGGTATCCTTATACCCCCGAATACTAGACGGGAAAAATAACTGCGTCATTCGAGGGGAGTAGCACAGCGCGGGGTTTGAACTGGCAACCTTCCGCACGGAAGTCCAGTGCGTTACCGCGCAGCCATGCACCACATTAAAATTTTCAATTGCAAAACAATGTTCAAAATACACTAAGATACGTTGATTAATGCTTCCTAGCATCTCGTCTTCCTAGAATCTCAAATTTTCTTTTACTTTTGATAATGTTATATAAAATATTTCGATATCTGAAGCAGTCCCGTTCAAAATACTTAAGGCTCTCTCGACAGGCATAGCGGCTGGGTGACCCGTACTTGCGTTCGGCATTGAGAACAGTCATTGCCGTCGTAGTCTAATTTAATTGTTAGGACCATTTAATTTTAATATTTCTATAAATGGTGAACTCTTTCCTACTATTCGAATGGATCTGACAATGTGTAGCAGGATATGAATATTTTTTTCTTACGCTCTAGGAATTACACGTATATCCTAACATATCCAGCAGAAACTGAACACAACAAAGTCATGGATAAACACGAAACTCATGCATAGAGGGATATCGCAGATATTTTTCTTATGCCTTCTCCACTATGAATGAGTTGTGCCCACTGCAGGCTCCAAGTACAAGGAAAGCTTTCTAGTTTGCTACAAGCCAATGAATGTAAGAGCGTTTAAAGCATCGTTTAGCTTTCAAACAATTTAGAGGTTTTCATCACAAAACGTCAAGTATTGTAAGCTGAGTTGCATATACGAGTACGTTTTATATGAGAATCGGTCCAAACATCTGTTGAACAGTTATATCCCAAAAATCTCTCCGCTCTTGGCTGAAATCGTCCCATGCCTCCCTCACCCCTCAGCCCTCAACAGTTGAAGCATGTATATCGGTACCAGTTCGAACAGCATTTAGTCTTGTTTGTGCTCCCCTGAAGATGAGATGAAAGCCTTGAAACCGGTAGGGTTATACCGTCACAAAAAAGTGGAATAAACAGTGTTTGATAAAAATAAATTACAATAAAATAATATATTTTTATTTTCTATTAAACGTTAGTAAAGATGGTGCACATCTAATAACTCTTGGAAGCTTGTTCCCTAGTCACGCTGGAGGGAATCGCAAACCAGCTAAAATAAAAAAAATACATTCCTTCATCATTTCATCTTTCTCACCGTTATTCTTAACTCGTCTAGGCTTCTTCGTTGATACAACCTTATTTATATTTATCAATGTTAATCGCCATCATTGTTTCTTTATATTCACAATACAGGCTAAGCCTAGTTAATTTTATTTTTTAAAGAATACAGATGACTAAAGTCATAGGTATCCTTATACCCCCGAATACTAGACGGGAAAAATAACTGTGTCATTCGAGGGGAGTAGCACAGCGCGGGGCTTGAACTGGCAACCTTCCGCACGGAAGTCCAGTGCGTTACCGCGCGGCCATGCACGACATTAAAATGTTCAATTGCAAAACAATGTTCAAAAGTCACTTAGATACGTTGATTAATGCTTCCTAGCATCTCGTCTTAAAAGAAAATTTTCTTTTACTTTTGATAATGTTATATAAAATATTTCGATATCTGAAGCAGTCCCTTTCAAAATACTTAAGGCTCTCTCGACAGGCATAGCGGCTGGGTGACCCGTACTTGCGTTCGGCATTGAGAACAGTCATTGCCGTCGTAGTCTAATTTAATTGTTAGGACCATTTAATTTTAGTATTTCTATTAATGGTGAACTCTTTCCTACTATTCGAATGAATCTGACAATGTATAGCAGGATATGAATATTTTTTTCTTACGCTCTAGGAATTACACGTTTATCCTAACATATCCAGCAGAAACTGAATACAAGTCATGGATAAACACGAAACTCATGCATAGAGGGATATCGCAGATATTTTTCTTATGCCTTCTCCACTATGAATGAGTTGTGCTCACTGCAGGCTCCAAGTACAAGGAAAGCTTTCTAGTTTGCTACAAGCCAATGAATGTAAGAGCGTTTAGAGCATCGTTTGGCTTTCAAACAATTTAGAGGTTTTCATCACAAAACGTCGAGTTTTGTAAGCTGAGCAACATTTCTGTGTAACAAGACATAGATTTTAGTGAATATCATTTGAGCAGTACTATGATGGACTTTGCTGCGATGAAGTATAATTTATTAGTATTTCCAGCCAAATGAGTCCAAGTCTCGTTTGAATCAGAAAATTCAGTTTTTTTTCTTCCGAAACATACATCTACATGTAGTAATAGTTTTACAAAAGATAAGAATACACTGTGAAATAGTAAAGTGACATATTGTGAAAGGGAAAAACCTTCACAAGCCTTGTGAATGTCACAGGACTTCAGAAAGAAAACTAAAGGGGTTGAGGACTCAGGGATGTGTCACAAAATGTTATCTCTTTTTCAAAGATAAAATTCTTTCACCTCGCTTCAGCAGCGACGCGCCATCCTGGCGGCCTTCCTTTTAATCCTATTAAAAAAGGAAACATCTTTTGAATAACTCTGACGTTTCCAAATATGAAATTTCTCTTAACCCTCTCTCTCTCTCTCTCTGGGCTTAGTATCACTTTGGTTAGTGGATGCAAACATTGGGTTTCAAGATTATTTGTACAATAAATGGTTACAGTGTTGATACTAATGACGACCTCCGTGACCTAATTGGTAAAGTACATGTCTTCCATTTCAGGAGTTAATGGTTTGAACCCTTTCCAAACTCAGATTTAAAAAAAGTTTCCACTTCAAATTAGATAAGGCAATATGCAGATGCGAGACTTAACTTAACTTATATGCATATTTATTTCAGGAGTTAATGGTTTGATCCCTTTCCAAACTCAGATTTAAAAAAGTTTCCACTTCAAATTAGATAAGGCAATATGCACATGCGAAACTTAACTCAACTTATATGCATATTTATTTCAGGAGTTCATGGTTTGATCCCTTTCCAAACTCAGATTTAAAAAAGTTTCCACTTCAAATTAGATAAGACAATATGCACATGCGAAACTTAACTCAACTTATATGCATATTTATTTCAGGAGTTAATGGTTTGATCCCTTTCCAAACTCAGATTTAAAAAAGTTTCCACTTCAAATTAGATAAGACAATATGCAGATGCGAAACTTAACTCAACTTATATGCATATTTATTTCAGGAGTTAATGGTTTGATCCCTTTCCAAACTCAGATTTAAAAAAGTTTCCACTTCAAATTAGATAAGACAATATGCAGATGCGAAACTTAACTCAACTTATATGCATATTTATTTCAGGAGTTAATGGTTTGATCCCTTTCCAAACTCAGATTTAAAAAAAGTTTCCACTTCAAATTAGATAAGGCAATATGCAGATGCGGAACTTAACTTAACTTATATGCATATTTATTTTGTAAGATTTTTAATCTTTCAATAATAATGGATTCAATTCCAGAATTTGACCGCCGTTGAGAAGGGTGTGATTTTTCAATTGATTTTGTTATTATAATTCTAGTCTGGTTTTTCCCTAAGACACAATTGACATATTTCTAGTTGGCTGGAAAATATTGTCACATAACAAGAAGTATCTCCATGGTGTTACTATATACAAGCAAAGTATAATACTTTACAATCTACAAAGGTGATATTTTTATTTCATTCAAGGAAACGGTGCTTAAATTATTGAACTCCATTCAAATTACAATTCTAAAAAGTATATTTTAAGTCTATCATATTTCTTTCTACAACCAACTAAACAAAATATATAGAACCTAATTTCCATAGTATCAATTAGTTAAAAAATGTTCACAATTTAACCAAATTGAAGTAATTCCCAAAAATTGATCGATGGAATTTCTACACTCAAACAAGTTTGGGTAAAAATTCCTTACTCAATCTCCACTTCCTTCGTTCCTGACACAGATTCTTCGCGTTTTAAACACCTTTTCATGCATTCTCTACTATGATTGAAACTTTGTAATTTGTTTTATCAAACAAGTCTTGTTTCTGCTCCCCTGAAGATGAGGTGAAAGCCTTGAAAACGGTAGGGTTATATTGTTAGAAAAAAAGTGGAATAAATAGTGTTTGATAAACAAATTTCAGTGTCTTCACTCTGCGTTCTTTTAGGATTCGATTCATTTTGGAGTCGCATGTTTTATAGACCCCTCCAAACCTCTCGTGCTTTATTTGATATTTGTTTGAATTGTTTTTGTAAATCTTTCCTCATTCGTGCTGCCAGCTTAAAGCTCTTTTTTAACCTTATGCACTTCGTATCAATTCGCATTATTTGCTAAAGTTATCATAATGTATCTAATATAGTATCTTACCTACAAATATTTAAGATAGCCAATACGCGTCCTGAGTTGCTGATGGCGATTTTAATATTTATTGGTTTATCGCCCCTGTGCTTTTTCGGATGTTGCGATTTCACGGAGGAATTTTCTCATTTAACGCCTTTATTCCTAGAGAACTATAAATCTGGTTCAAGGATTTGAGTCAGGTTAACATAAGGTATCCACTTTTCATAATATCTATTCAGTGTGACCGCCATTCAGTCGGGGGGGCTTTCAAACCCCGTAAAAATCCACCCAATTTCCGTATAGCATTTTTTATTCGTACAAGTTTGGCGTCATAAAGATATTGGCTTTTTTTATATAAGAGATTCTCGCGAAACTGCTTTCTCAAAAATGTCTTTCAGATCACCTACTTTTTAAGTCTTTTTTAAAGTTGCCAAACATCCGAAAGGAAAGTACTTGCAGTTTTATGCCTTTGAATTTGAACATAAAAAGCTTTCTTTTGAGAGAAAATGCCGAGCACAAAGATTGTTTTACAATGTGTTCATTCCTTGTTGAAAATAACTGTTCTTCTTATTCGTATATGTGTGTAAATTCGGTTCATTCTTGAAGAACTGATAGTCACTGACAGTAAATCTACGAGTCCTTCGATTCTTTGGACACATTACTAGTTACCATGAAGACAGTTAGTAGAGGATTGTGGTCACTAGAAGCATGGAAGAAAGACGCATGAGAGGAATAACAAGAATGCGTTGAACTGACAAATGCCTGAGAGACGCAACAGAACTACCCTTAACAACTGTTCTTCAAACTACTTTTTTCTGCATTATTCTTGAGTCATAACTTATGAAACTTGACGGGTAACCCAGGTCTCATCCGTTCTTTTAAAGTGATTTCGCCGATAACGTCTCATTAGTCTTTCCCATCTTACGATATATTCAGTGTTATATATTATTTTTATTTCTGTATTTTTTATTTCATATCTGAGCGTGTTACTAGTTATACTCGTTCATCACAATATTTTCATTTCTGATGTTCTAAGAAGTGTCATTAACAATGACACTTCATGCAGTATTAAATATTATTACATTGAAATATGGGTCGGAAGTGTATGACACTACAAATAAAATATGAAAAAAGATTTTGGGATACTCATGGCAAAGAACAGAAGGTTATTGTCTTATATATACTATACACCATATTTAAATTTTATGGGTATGCTACGAAACGAGATGGCAAGAATCAATCCCTTTATTCTAATTACAACTACTGGAATGCAATTACAATTGCCCCAAAAAAATAGTGGAGCTTAATTTTAACGTGCTTGATAATAACAACTAGACAAGAAAACATCCTCTATACTAAATACTAACTTATAGAACCAATGTCATGGGTAATATTGAACCAGTTTAGAGATATTGAACCAATTGAGTTACACTATGAAAATTATCCTCTGTGATATTCTTGTTACCTTTATTTTATTTATTAATTTTATTTAACCCGCAGCCCACGGGCTGGGTAATAAGTGTCTTACCTACTAGGCCACAAAGGTTGTCTTGAATGAGGTATTAACCTTTCCTTCCCGGTGTTGGGTATCTTCTACACGTTGCTTCAAATAACCATCAATATCTCTATAAATATAATAAATACAAGGTTAAGATTCTAGGTATTCCTCCATAATACATTTACGCATTGATTTAAAAAATAATATTAATAACAATCAGAATTTATCGACTACATCGTAAGTATTTTCTGAATATCGGAAACAAATTTGCATTTAAACGCTGTGAGTGCCTCGATCTTGGGTCTTGACGATAGGTGAAAAGTATGCGGGAAGCGCGACACTATATTCGCATCTCCCTTTTGCATACGTCACTGAATAGCGAGGAGCTCAATTGTCTCCACCTCGCAAGTGTAAGCAACGCCCGAGTTAGCCCCCAACCCTGCCGCGCTGCAGTAGCTGTTGAGCTGGCAACGAGACTAGACCTACGCCCGTTCCGTGAGCGGTGCCAGATGGTTTTTTAATGTTTTCAGCAAATAAATCTCAATTATTTTAATTTTTAACTTCAATTATAATTAATTAAGGGGATTATCTATGAATGTTCTTATTTTTCCGATTTAAAATCGCAAATTTTTGATCGCGTACTCACTACCCAACACCGGAACACGCGTTTCATTTTTATCACCGTAAGGGAAGGGTTAAAAAAAAGTATTTCTCAATGCTGAACACTATATTTTCTGCTATGTCTCTGTCCTTCTCGGTCCTGGTCCATGTTGAATGCAGCGCTTAAAGAAGATTCAGTAAAATTATTTATTTGATCCGTCCATCTCATAAGACACTTTCCTCTTACTCACCTTCCTTCAACTATCCCCATGAACACCAACTACTCCAGACTTTCATCATTATTTGCAGCAACATGCCTTAACCCTTCCTTCCCTGTGATGTGTAACTAGTACACATTGCTTCTAAACACTCTAATATATCTATAAATATAATAAATACTGAGTTCAGATTGTAGGTATTCCTCCGTAATACATTTACGCATTGAATGAAAAAAGTAATATTCATAATAATTAGCACTTATCGGCCACATCAGATACATTTTGTGAAAATCGGGAATAAATTCACCAACACAATCAAACGTGTGCCAGTGTGTGACGTAGGTATATTCATTCTAAAAAAAACACTATGGTTGAGAAAGCGAAAGCTATTCACGTCTCACTCTCACTCTATTACGGTATATGGGAACGCAAGAAATAGAATCTAATTTCGCAGTTGTTTCTTACTTCGAGGTATAACATGAACTGTGTAAGTGTTCCCGTCCCAGTAGCTCTCGGGCATCCATTAAAGGTGATCTCTTCACCCGTTTTGTGAACGTTGGCTGATGTTTTTTCATGTTTACGAAAATAAAATTTCAATTATCACTTTTGATTTCAAATTTAAGTAATTTAAGCGATGGGCTATGAACATTCTTATTTTTCCCATTTTAAATAGCTCATTGTTACATGTATATTGAAAACACAGCACTGGAACTCGCGGATTTTTTAGAACAAGAAGGGAAAGGTTAAGTATTTATTTTATTTTATTTTATTAGGAAAACATACAGTGTTTATGTCGGTATTATTACTGATATCTATGGGTTTCGAAACACAATTTAAAAGTTTTCGCATATGGTTTCAATATGTACACTTAATTATGTTAGGAGATTGGTAAGAAGGTAGTAGGTAGGCTTTAAATAATGCTGAAAATTGTTAACCAGGAGACAGTCAGGGATGAGACAGTCAGAGATCCACACCAAACCAGTTCCCGCATATGCGCAATCTAATCGAGTTCGTAGAAGAGTTAAATAAATCGAATTCCGGGAAGTCTTCCAGGTTGTTTACGAAGTTAGATGCTCTTACAAAGAATGAATTTTGTCTGCATTTGGTCGCACTAAAGGGGATGTTCAGCCATTTAGTATGTCTTGCGGAGATTCTGGGGACGTTAAGGTTTATGTTTGAGAGTAATTCTGGGGCATCAATGTGATATTGCGCTATTTTCGTTAATAATATAATATCGGCTAATTTCCGTCTTTCGCGAAGTGGTAGGAGGTGCTGTCGCCTGCATCTGGCCTCGTAATCGAGTATGTTAAGTATGTTAAGATTATTTTTCTACACGTTGTCGAACATCTTCCGTTAATCTTAAATACTTGGTGGTGATGTCGGTGTGCCTTGCGGTTCATGGGATACAAAAAATCCACCTCCAACGCGTCTTGAAAAAAATATTTTCTCAAATATCTTTTGTCTTTAAATATATGATAAATTCAATAACTTTTATATTCCGGAAATCGATAAACTATGTAAAACAAAACCAAAAAAAAAATATTTATATAAGCTATCTGAAATATTTTACCCTTAAAACTCCAAACTTGGTTAAAATATTCATAAACTAAAGTTTCCTTGAAAATATCCTCGAAGTATCAAAAATGTCTGAAACTAACATATTTTCTCAATGACACGATATCGAATACAATTTTTTTGGGGAAAAAACATAAAAAATGTATTATTTCAGAGTGTTTATACTAAACACTTGAAATATATTACGAAATTATTGTATTTTTTTTTTCAATCGGCAATCAAACCCAAAACCCACGGATGGAAGTCAAGCAGTTGACCTAGGCCACGAATGTCGTTACGTGGCAATGAATCTGCCAGGTCGTATTGCATATTACGAAAGTGTACAAAAATTGCTAATGAATCAAAAAGTTTTTTGTTTGTATACAACAAAAATATAATAAAATGTAATACAACGAAAAAATATTCAAAGGTCATATTTACATGACGCATTTCATAAAAAAAAAACCTCTTCAGCAATTAATTATGCCTACTTTGATGTATCTATTTTCATTTTGGGTTTTTGTTGTCATCAGTCAAGTAAACATATATTATATGTACGTTATTTCACATTTCATTACAAAATACTTTTTGACCTTTAACAAAAGGTTCTGTCTCTTAAATCAAACTCAATAATGTTTGATTACAACCTTTATTTCTCGTTCTCGGGGGGCTGATTTTTTTATAAAGGGATTTAAAAATAAATATTTGTTTAAAAACTATATTCCCGCTAATAAAGGGTAAATAATATTGGACGTGTATTCGTTAAAAAATGAACTTTTTTTTATGAAGTATAAATTTTACCAAATTGATAGCAAAAATTACGTTTTTTGTAACTTTGTCTTCGCATTTGATTCCAGTTAGTATCCATATTTTTTTAAATTTATGTTTCAGACTTGTTTTCATTTAAGATTTGTTAAAAAAGATAGGTACATGTCAATATACCCGTATACTTTATAGAACGAAAGTGTAGAAAAATGCTAATGCTCTCTAGTGCACTGGCTGGTATTATTTTATAGTTTTCAAACCGACCAATTCCAGGTGAAGCCTTTTTCTAAACAGGTCTTTACATTAAGGGTTCTGTTTGATAATTTAGTAAGGCGTCCCATGCAATCAAGATCTTGTCCGTTCTGCTAAATTGATAGATCATATTTTATATACTCATTAAAAAGTAAACTGCACTGGAAACATTAATTTTAGAAAAAGCCATTATATAATACGTAACTGTCAGTAGAAAACTCACAAAAAGATGGGAAAGTGATGTATATCACAGTGATGTATATTTAAACAAAACATTAAGGAAAATACTTTGCCTCTGGAGTTGAGTAACCCTGCATCAACATGTATAAAGGTTTTAGTTCTGCAAAGCAACTTGCATCTCGTTCTTCTAATGAGGCCATGTGTTTTCTTTATCTCAATATCTATCCACAAAATTCCCACAAAATTCTCAAATAATCCAATATTTGTTCTATGTATGCGTTATTCCCCTAAAAACAAATCTGAGTTCTTTATAAAATAAGTCTTCGACAATTACGTAAGTCTGCTTGGTGAAGTTTGGTAATATTTTGTGGTATACATACATAACATATATTGAACTTAAATAAACATATCATTATTAAATAATTTTAAAACAATGACTGTAATTTATTATTTTTACTCCTTTTTGTATCTTCATGTTAGTTTAAGATAAAGTTTTGAATTATTTGTCAATAATTTTAAGTAGTTTATAACCTGTCACATGTTCATTTGTTTATAAAGACACTGTTGTGTCTTTAATTAAATAAATAAATATAAGACCTTTCGACAATTGTCTTCCTAGAAAGTCCATAAAAAGACGAAAGGATACCATCCTATGCAAGAAAATATCATACATCTTATGAGAAAAAAATATGTTAATAGTTGATACTTATTTTTTTCTCTATATATTGGATTATTAACGAGACATAAGTGTAATATAGTGTAACATGTTTCTAACACTATGTTTCTATAACAGATTTTATCCATTTTCCTTTGTTATGTTATAGTCAATGTCAAAGAAAATTTTAAGTCCTTCTTGACACTAACAAACGGGCTCATCCCACACTACCAAATTTAAATATTTTAACTTAGGCAGAAGAAATCTCGGATAGTATTCTTATTGTCTAATTAAATATTGGCTTAAAAATGGGTGCATTATAAAATGTGTAAATTTCTTATGTAATCTTTATTAACAAGGTAAATACATATAAATCTAGATCCTGAAAAATGCTTAGTGTAAGATTTTTAGTGTCTAGTTATCAGATAATAAATAAGTTTTATATTTACTGAAAGTTGCAAACTAAGATTTATATGAGTAAAAATGCGTAAAGTAAAATTTGCAATACGAGTCTGCTTTTTCCTACATGTATTTTATTTCTTCTTCTCAGCCGTTCTGGATTCATCCCTGAATATAGGCCTTCCCTTCGGTCTTCCACAATTCCCTATCTCAGGCACACTGCATCCACTTCACCCCCGCGGCCCGTTTCATATCGTCCGACCATCTAGCCTGTGGTCTCCTCACACCTCTCCTGCTCATTCTAGGCTGCCATTCCAGGACCTTTTTCGTCCATCGAGAGTCAGATCATCTGGCAATACGAGTATGTCCTGCCCAGCTCCATTTTAAGGCACCTGCTCTCTCAACTACGTCCGTGACTTTGATTCTCTCTCTTATCCATTTGTTGGTATTTCTATCTTGCAGTGAAACTCCCAGCATCCTCCTTTCCATGGCTCTCTGTGTCACTTAAAGTTTTTGCATTATTCGCTTTGTTAGGAGAGAGGTTTCGATTCCATATGCGAAGATCGGTAAGATGCATGAATCAAAGACTCTCTTTTTCAAATGATTGGGGTATTTTGGAGATTTCAGGATGTAAGAGTTTACCAAACGCCGCCCAGGCAAGACCACCTCTACGCTCTATCTCGGCCTCTTGATTCTCCTCTCCCAGCTTTACAGTGTGTCCTATAAAAGGTACACACAACATGTAAATCTCTCTCTATATATTCCTTCCACCTACCAAGACGGGGAGATTGTTTGTCGTGTTGCTCATTAATTTTGTTTTGTATCATCTTTTTTTTTTTTTTTTTTTATCAAGCAAAGTAAATTATTGTACAAACATTTGTTAAGGCTATACCTATATACAAATTTATTACTTAACTAATCTTAATTATATGTTATAATTTATGAACTTACTTAATCTTATTTTCCTACATATCATTTTATTTTATTTATTCAATCTTAATATATGAGATCTTAGAAATAATTAACACCTACATACTACTTATAACTAGATAACAATTCTTACACTAATTATTTAGCAAAAACAAGTTCACTCGTTCAGGCTACTTGTTTTCCATCACATTCACTTAGACCTTGGTCGTCCCAGCTAATACTGTAGATGGATCATCTTTATTATTCACAATTACAATATTTAAATTTAAATCGTTTGGTTGGAATGGAAACCAAACCAAACAAATTCAAATATAAGACAATTAAAAAAAGGTTCCATTTTTTTAATATTGAGAACCATTTCAATAGGCAAGACCTGTGACAAAGTGACCTCATAAGTTAGTCACAAATAAAATTGGTTTGTCCTAAATATTATTACTAACCTGAAATATTAATTATTCGTAGACACATCCTTAACCCTTCATGTCCTGTGATGTGTAACTAGTACACATTGCTTCCAAAAACTTTAATATCTCTATAAATATAATAAATACTCGGTTCAGATTTTAGGTGTTCCTCGGTAATACGTTTACGCATTTAATGAAAAAAAATAAAATTATTAATAATTAGCACTTATCGACCACATCAGACATATTTTGTGAAAATCGGGAATAAATTCACCAATACAATCAAACGTGTGCCAGTGTGTGACGTAGGAATATTAATTCTAAAAAAACGCTATGGGTGAGGAAGCGATGGTATTCACGTCTCTCTCACTCTACTTCGGTATATGGGAAGAAATACAATCTCAGTTCACTCGTTTTTCTCGCTTCAGTGGCTTTCGGGCATTCATTTGAGGTGGTCGCGTCGCCCGTTTTGTGAACTTCGGGCGATGTTTTTGCATGTTTTCAGCAATTAAATTTCAAATTTAATCATTTTTGAAATTCAAATTTAATAAATTTTAGCGATCAACTATGAATATTCAAATTTGTCCGATTTTAATCGCTCATTTTTACATGTGTGTTGATGTGTATTGAATACACATTACCGGAAGGGGCGGATTTTTTAGCACAGGAAGGGAAAGGCTAAACACACTTAATTTCCAAGTATCATTCATTATAAGTAATTCTTACTACATAATAATCCCAACAACCATATCAAAATCATGTCTATCAACTCCTCTTTACACGTTCTTCATTCGCATATTTATTTATTTTGCTGTTTTTGTTTAAAATATTAAAATTTTTGTTCAAGTGTTTTTTTTCTTAGCAACCAAACATTTAAAACAAGTCTTTAAAATATAATACAATATCTGATACATTAGTACTTGATTATATGATAAAATAAGGTTAATTAACGAGAGTTTGCTATCTAGACGGCACTATATAAATTGTTGTTTATTTAAATTATTATTAAAATAATTGTATCAGTTTTACTGCTTGCACTTGCTTGCAAATTTGTACGTCACGAGTGCGCCTTTATCAAATTCAATTTGCACATTTTTGTAAATAGTTAAAATTATAAATAAATTCAAATGAAAAAAAATATTATCACAGAAACACTTATACAATTGTTGATGGGAAAGGCCCATTATGAACTTGGCCTAACCTTTTAGTTCAGCGACTTGACATTAACCTGATGTTGAATGCAGGTGACATTTGAGATAATAACTAAATAATGCTTTTAAATGTCAATTTCTACTCTACAATGTGTCAATTTATTTTGCTTCTTTACAAAGTAAGCTTTTCTTTAAAAAGTAATCTTACGCGTCTCTCTGGACTATATATTTTAGAAAAATATACAAGTAGTTAAGATACTTACTCCGTATAGTTCATACAGAGGGTGGCGACGGTTTTGAGAAATTTATTTTGTATTCTTCACATGTAATTTAGGAGAATTCAGCTTTTTGTTTTATTTTTAAAAGTTGTATCTCAGTAACTTATTCAGTTTCAGTCTAAGTGAATACGTATCGTGGGAAAAAATGGAGTGTATTTTAAGTTAACTTAAATTAAGCATTTTTTACCGTAATGTTTGTATTCATAACATTTATTTCAATACGTTATTTGTCTTGTACTATATTTAACTTTCGTTTGTATACAGTACAACCTGGTGGGTAAATTGTCATATAGTAATCTCTTCCAAATAACCAGGATATTAAAGAAGTCTTAACTTAAACCAGACTGGAATCCTGATATAAATCATCACGCTATATTTCCTGCCAAAATAGATAAAGAGGACAGAGCGCAAATCTTGATACGCATCTTTTGTCTTTTCTACATCCATTAAATAAAAAAATGTAATATATTCGTTCAGTCTTTCTCTCAATTTTATCCTAAAATAATTACAATAACATTTTTTGATATAACCATCCATTCTGTCATGAAGCTCATGACTGAGCATCGTGAGATTCCCATGAGAGCCTCTGACGACTCGTCCCCATTCATCCCTGTACTCCGCGGCTCGAGGGGCAGTCGTTAAGGGTAGTCCGGTCAAACATATTACGTAATTGAAGACAAATGCAATAAACTTTTGTCATTGTTTGAAGCAATCTAAACGTGAAAGTATTTTAGCAGGCTGTAACTAGCTTCAGAGGTTAATGAAACGGACACTAAAGGATACCATGTAAGAGGAGCGATGAACTGAAAATATCAGAAATAAATGACATGATCGAAGAAAAATTGAACATTTTCAATGAGTTACTACACTTCCCCTAACAATCGAATATTTCCTATTAAACGTTTAAGTAAGCTCCAGCCAAGATATGAAAATAAGTTCTTGCACACTAGCTTTCACTCACAATAAACTTCCAACGCGCGATAATGAAGTATTAGTGTGTCATCTCACACAATGTTTTGTCACAAACTTATGGCGTTAAGAGAGAGCTTCCAGCATAACCCATTTGTACCCGAGTATTTAATTTCGTAAGAAAATAGGGAAAGTATGAACTAATTCGTAAATAAAAGTATAATATACGATACATTATTTATAGTTAAGGCATTCACATTGTGGAAGTTTAAATACATTGTTATTTGTTTTTATCAAACACTGTTTATTAAATTTTTTGTAATGGTATAACCCTACCGGTTTCAAGGATTTCACCCAATCATCAGAAAGCACAAACAAGACTTATACAAATATATTATAAACGAGTATTATGAACTACAAGACACAGAAGTGAAACCAGTAAAAATGAAAATATAAGAAAACGAACGTCCTAAATTATTCCACACATTAAAGCATCTCATCACTCTGCTTTTTGGTCGGGCTCAACAGATAAGACAGAGCGCCATACTAATGAATCGCCATACGCATTTTAAGTTTTTTTTTCACGTAACAATATTAATTTTCTCGAATAAATTTGTATGACTTTTAAGATTTTGTTATTTCTTCATTTATCGTGTTCAATCTCTTTCACGTTTTCCGTAACAGTACCGTGGTCAATTTCTCTCACGTTTTCCGTAACAGTATCGTGCTCAATCTCTCACGTTCTCCGTAACAGTATCGTGGTCAATCTCTCTCACGTTTTCCGTAACAGTATCGTGGTCAATCTCTCTCACGTTTTCCGTAACAGTATCGTGGTCAATCTTTCTCACGTTTTCCGTAACATTATCGTGGTCAATCTCTCTCACGTTTTCCGTAACAGTATCGTGGTCAATCTCTCTCACGTTTTCCGTAACAGTATCGTGCTCAATCTCTCTCACGTTTTCCGTAACAGTATCGTGCTCAATCTTTCTCACGTTTTCCGTAACAGTATCGTGGTCAATCTCTCTCACGTTCTCCGTAACAGTATCGTGGTCAATCTCTCTCACGTTTTCCGTAACGGTATCATGGTCAATATCTCTCACGTTTTCCGTAACAGTATCTTGGTCAATCTCTCTCACGTTTTCCCTAACAGTATCATGGTCAATCTCTCTCACGTTTTCCGTAACAGTATCGTGGTCAATTTCTCTCACGTTTTCCGTAACAGTATCGTGGTCAATCTCTCTCACGTTTTCCGTAACAGTATCGTGGTCAATCTCTCTCACGTTTTCCGTAACAGTTTCGTGGTCAGTCTCTCTCACGTTTTCCATAACAGTATCGTAGTCAATCTCTCTCACGTTTTCCGTAACGGTATCGTGGTCCATAACTCTTACGTTTTCCACTCACACTTGCAGTGTTTTATTATTTACTTGTTTTGTCACGCTTTCATCAATCATTAGCTAACATGCCTAAACCATCTCAAAGTACTCGTTTTGCTTATTTCATCAGCCACTATTCACATCTATCCTCTAACACTTTATTCTGATGACATTATATTCTTCATACACGCATTTCCACAGTCTTTATTTTATTTCCTTCGTTTATGTCTCCCGTCCAGTTTTTTGTCTCATACGTCAAAACCAGCACTTATATATTGTTGTGGACCATCGTATCAGCTAATTTTGATATTTTATAAAAAAAAAATTCAGTATCCCATTAACAATTCCAAATCTCGCATTACTTTTCCGTCATCTTAAAAAATGTCACCCAAATACCGAAATTCTTCCACTCACTGTGTTTATTTCATTCTTCACCTTACTATTATATTCAATCACAGTCTTTTATTTTCTTGCAATCGTATCTTCCACAACACCTTAGCATTTTAATTTTTTTCTCTCAGTCCTGCCATATGTTTGTTGGTCATCCTAGCAGGTGTCTAAATAACCAGGTCACTAAAGTTCTGGCTGATGGAAAAAAAAAACTTACTAGGTTATACAGTATATGATAAAAGTGTTATGATTTGTGAATTAAATAATATCCCACTCCAAATAATAAGTTAGATCAATCATATAGAAGCGATGGCTGGTAGGATAAAATCATTTTCTCTGGGATATATCAAGAAATGGACATACCATGAAGTTAAAATATTGTTACAGTTAGCGAACGACAGAGATCGATTTGGTCAAATTGTAAATGTAGGCTGCGGTTCTAGGTGATAGAGGCTAACGCCTTAATACGGGTGCTATTTATCAAAGGCTGAAAGAGGAAATACTTACTTAAAAATAGGAGGACACACTTGGTAAAATATTAAGATGTGTCAAAGGAGAAAGATTATTATCAAGGTAAAACGATGGATATGTTTTTTTATTTTTTTTTATTAAACAAGTAAATTACTATACAAACATTTGTCAAGGCTATACCTATATACAAATTTATTACTTAACTAATCTTAATTATATGTTATAATTTTAAACTTATTTAAACTTATTTTCCTACATATCATTTTATTTTATTTATTCAATCTTAATATATGAGATCTTAGAAATAATTAACACCTACATACTACTTATAACTAGATAACAATTCTTACACTAATTATTCTGCAAAAACAAGTCCACTCGTTCAGGCTACTTGTATTCCATCACATTCACTCAGACCTTGGTCGCCCCAGCTAATACTGTAGGTGGACTAGTCAGGCAACAGATAATGCTTCGGGAGTTTGTGCTTATAACGGAAGGGTAGGTCGGATTTACTCTCGTAAGCCCCCAGGGCAGCGACTAAGGGATTTCTGTGATTTTGTTGGCTTTTATAGAACTTCACGGTCCAAGCGAGAATGTGGTGTTGTAGGGTTTCTTCTCGCTGTTCAGCGTGAAGTCGGGTAAGATTTGTTCTGGGATGGGTGTTAAAAGATATCTTGAATGCCTTGTTTTGCACTCTCTGGAGTTTCAGGTGATCCGTGTTGCTCATACTACCCCAAACGGGTGCAGCATAGGTCAAGATAGGACGAATAAGGGTTTTATAGAGGAGGAGCTTATTTTTAGGATGGATATGTATGTCTACCCCAATACAAACGTATCATGACTGTTGCAATGATATTGAAATAATTTTTGAGTATTGACCACCATAAACCGCGGATGAAATTTTCCTTAATATTTTTGAATTTAACACAAGATAAATCTGTGAACATCTGAAAGTGTAAACACTGTGGAAATTCATATTATTTATTCAAATATAATTTACCTACACATATATTATATTTCAAACCAACTAGTTTCAAGCTATATGCGGCTCACCTTCAGTTCGGAATAACCCTGAAAATAAGCTGCATATGACTTGAAACTAGTTGAGCTTAAATTAAAATTTTCATGTGTACTAAACAGTGTTTCAATTTTAATTATATTTTAAATATTACTTATTAAATTTATTGGTTTAAAATTCTACTCATTTAGAACAATTCAGTTAATTAAGCCGCAAATAATTGAAAAGGCAATTATTTAAAAATAAATATATATTTCCCGTATTACAATATTTATTTGATTTTGGTTTAAATTGCTATGGATTTTTAAACTGGTGATTTATATAATGGAGAATAATTTAAATGGCAATTAATTTCAAAATTGTATGATATAGTTCATATTAATTGTATGTAAGCGTTGTTTCACTAAAAACAAATCTAAGTTATTTACCACTATAAAATAAGTCTTCGACAATTACGTAAGTTTACTTGGTAATATTTTGTGGTATATATGATATACATATATTGAACTTATACAAACATATTAATATTAAATAATTTTAAACAACAACTGTTATTTATTATTCCTACTGTTTTTTTGTATCTCCATGTTAGTTTAAAATAAAGTTTTGTATTTTTTGTCAACAATTTAAAGTACTTGTCATATGTTCATTTGTATTGGGTGTAAACATAAGTTGTGTCCGTTTTTTTCCAATTTAAAAATGAGCACCAAAAGTAAAACAAAATGGTAAATGTTAAACATCATTCGAAAGAAAATTTTCTGCTCTACAAGATATTATATTAGCTTTTACGTTACAAATATTATTTTATTTGATTACAAGCCTTCAAAATGGAATGTCAAGTAGACGAAAGTGAGCATTTTCGACACCTCTTTCTGTTCGCGTTCAATCGAGGGAATAAAGCTGCCAAAGCTGCTCGCAATATTTGGAAAGTGTACGGTGAAGAGGCTATAAATGAAAGGACAGCTCGTCGATGGTGTTTGCGTTTCAAAGACGGTAATTTCGATCTAAAAGACATGTAGCGTTCCGGACGACCAGTGGACTTCAATGAAGACCGCTTAAACCATATTATTCATGAAGATCCCCTTCAAACATTTTTCATCACCATTTTCAAACCATTTTTAATCACCAGTAATGATGCGGTAAAGGAACCTTTGCTTGTGGCCATGCGTAGCTCGATGACGCGCGAGCAAACCAGCAAAAATTGTCGAACGTTGATTTTTGTTGTTTTCACTCAAAACATGTGGAACACAAGCGCCGAACTTCTGGACTTTTCACAATGATTTAAGATGGCAGTATACAGTCATGTGACTACAATTCATATGCTCAGCCAATTCTACGGTGGTTTGTAGGGTATGTTCATGAATAATATGGTTTAAGCGGTCCTCATCGAAGTACACTGGTCGTCTGGAACGCTCCATGTCTTTCAGGTCGAAATTACCGTCTTCAAAACGCAAAAACCATCGACGAGCTGTCCTTTCATTCATAACAACTTCACCGTACACTTTGCAAATATCGCGAGCAGCTTTAGTAGCTTTATTAACTCGATTGAACGCGAACAGAAGGAGATGTCGAAAATGCTCACTTTCGTCTACTTGGCATTTCATTTTGAAGGCTTGTAATAAAATAAAATAATATATATAACGTAAAAGCAAACATAATATCTTATAGAGCAAAAAAAATTCTTTCGAATGACGTATAACATTTCACTGATGTGTCGTTAATAAAATAAAATAAATAAATGAATAAGTTACAATTTTTTAACTAATTAAGTTTAATTTCCAATTCTGTAGTTCATTTAATGCGAAATAAATGGCGGCAATTAATTAAAAAATTTAAATACGTTGTATATAATATATACATATCATATGTGTACATTACAATTTGATTTCATTAATGATTGCCTTTTTTAGTCTAATGACTATATGTATATTTTTTTTTGTTTTTTTTCGCCAATTTTTATTTTTCTCGCCATCCTTTACTTTTCATGGTGTTAGACTCTGAAACCATCTACCCAATAGTATATTTTCATCTTTCTTCTGCCAAATTTCAACTTAATTTCCATTCGTCAAGGAGTGTACCAGCATACAAGTATGTATGATCAATCCGTATTATTACTTTAGATTAAGTTCGGTTGACGTTTACTACGTTAAGTATTCGGTTTATATTGTTCCCTGTCGTTATCTTTTTTCCAATGCCCCTTTCAAGTTATCCATCACACGTTAACATACTCCCTTAATATAATAACATAACTCGTCTAACTGTCATGTCGATATTTCATAAATTCATATTCGATTGATTGTTTCTGCGTTACCTTATTTATTCACAATTTCGTTGATTGCCCCGATATGTTAGATTAAATCGATTTTCACACTCCAGCTAGAAACACACGGAATCATTTAACAATTTAAAAAAATTGTAATTTATTTTTAACAAACACTGTTTATTCCACTTTTTTATGACGGTATAACCCTACCGGTTTCCAGGCTTTCACCTCATCTTCAGGGGAGCGCAAACAAGACACTTGAAACCGGTAGGGTTATACCGTCATAAAAAAGTGGAATAAACAGTGTTTGTTAAAAATAAATTACAATGTCTTTAAACCTCCACAACGTTAATGCCTTAACTATAAACAACAAATTTAAAAATAAATACATACCATCACGCCATTTCCTTGTCAGAATTAGTAAAAAGTATAGGGCGCCAGAATTTCATATCTTGATACATATCCTTATTACATTATTCACACTCATATACCATGTCACACAACTTCTACGATTTCTTTGACTTTTTATGTTTACTTCTTTCACCATTTACTTGATCCAACCACATTTTCCTTGACCGTCCTCTCACAGACTGCCGCTTACATTTGCACTTAATAATGTTACGAGTTTTTATTTATTCCTTCGACGTATCCAAGCTATCTGACAGTTCTCTTGAATAGAACAGTAGCACATTGTAATTAATAAATCGAAAAAATGCAACAAACGAGTAACTGCATAGTTGGTTCATGGGTATTTTAATGTGCCAATAAGTGTTGTTGCGTTATATATTATAGTTAGAAAAATGTTTGTGTTAACTCAATGGGCAAAACTGAATTGACCTGAGACACAGCAGGAATGTCTTGTGGCCCATTGTCACTCATGACAAAAGCTCCCTCGGGCTTCAGTGGAAAGCTTCGTGCCAATTAAGTCGAGAGCTTTGTGAGCGATCAATAGGAACATGCCTGGAAGCTTAGTCAGCCGAAATCTCTTAATACCCAATAGAAAATTATCCATCGGTGTATGGAGGAATCTAAGCACCGAATTCGTGTCGCCGATACCTTGAAATTGTATCGATTTTCAGCTTACCCGTTCATATCTTTGATTAAATATTTAAGACAATCTCTTCAACACCTCTCCAATTTATAAACGGTCAAAATAATGTTAAGACTCTGATTTGAAATGTTTAATTTGTTTTATAGTTTTCGCACTTAGAGAAAGTTATGCTCAATATTTATTTATTTACATAAACGATACAATGTACCTTACAAAAATATTTAAAAAGCTAGTAGTGAGTGCTCAAGCCATTATGAAGAACAAAATATATTGTAGGAAATACAGTCGTCCCTAAATATTGTCAACACGCACGGTCAACGACCGACGAACCAACCATCGGACATGTACAAAGGTCGCATACCAGAGAATCAATATTGTTTCCACGCAAATAATATTTACGTTACATTCAACGGTGGAAAGAGAACGCATCGCGTTATCTCACCGTTTTCGCCAATAAATATTCTACCAACTATATTATCCGCAACGTCAGCAAACACCTCTGCACGCGCAGGAGTGAGATAAAGTATATATTGTGGGCGCATTCACTCACATCTATAAATACCTACTTATCGACAAATAAAGATTATTATTCACTTGACCATTCATTGCTGTTTACTATTCATTGATTGTTCACTCTCACTTTCCGCATTACTGAATCGACGTATTTTATTTTAAATACAAAACAATCATAATCATCACGACGTATCAATAAAGCATCCCGCTAAAATATAAACAATTTAAATAAATCATACTTAAAATGAGAAAAAAATCACGTGTTACCAACACAATACGGTGCCGTCCACAGGCGTACATCCCGCACTGTTCAGCATTTCCGCACCACATCAGGCGTCACTCCTGACATCAGTGCGAAAGCGAGCACAATAAATGTAAAAAGTCCTCCCCACAACACTTAATGTTTTAAACTTCAGTATATAATCTTCATACGAGTATAAAAATATTTATCACTTTATTCCACTTATTACGAAATGAACTCTGTGACCTAGTTGGCATGATGCTTGTCCTGCAAACCGGGGAGTGCGAGTTCAATTTCCGTTGATTCACATATTTATTCAAGAATAGCTTGGTTAACGTTTTACGCTATTTTAACATATTTTTAGTTGGATCAAAGAGATTTATACATGGAATAAAACTCCTCATATTATATTGTATACAATTGTAGGGTACCCACGTCCCTAAATATTGTTAACATGCAGGGTCAACGACCGATGAATCAACCTCTGGATATCTACGATTGTCACATACCAGAAACGTCAACACTGTGTACACGAAAATAATATTTACATCGCATTCCAAGGTAGAAAGAGAACACATCGCGTTGTCTCGCCGTTTCGGCAATAAATATCCTACCCACTATATCATTGGCAACGTCTGCAAACGCTTTGTCATGCACAGGAGTGAGATGGGGATATACGGCGGACGCATTCACGCGCCCCGTTCTGAAATTCTAGATATACCTACTTATCGTTGAATAAAGGGCACTTATTGTTAATCATTTGACTTGTCACATACCAGAAACGTCAACACTGTGACTCACTTGACCATTCATCGCTGTTTATTATTTATCGATTATTCACTCTCACTTTTATCGCATTCCTGAATTTTGTATTTTATTTTAAATACAAACAAATCAAGATCATCACGACGTATCAAATTAAGCATCACGCTAAACAATGAAAGTAAATACAATATAAAACACCGTTTTAAAATAATCAGATTTATTCTTTTATGTGACCTTTATGGTCAGAGTGTACTTTTTAACGGAGAATTTTACTGGAAATATTATGTAATGTAAAACATGTTTTATATAACATACGAGTATATGCATAATGGAATATTGATATACCTTAGACGCAAGGAAGAATGAGTGATGAAATATTTATTAAAACAATCTACAAGAGTGGTAAAGAAGGTACAGTACCCGGCAGTAAATAATACATATGGGGCTTAAGAAAGAGACTATCGGCCATAATCGGCTAACTTCGGCTTTGTAGATCGTCGTCCCTGTTGCACGATGCGCTAATAGAACGCTTGACACTGACTGACAAATCACGACGGAACATGTGTATGAATGACAAAGATGACGCTCTACGAAACCGAATTTAGCCGATTATGGCCAACAGTTTCTTTCCTAAGCCCGATGTTTATTACTTACCGCCGGGTACTGTATTAAAAGTTTTGGAAGACCCATAATAATGTGGCTTAACCAAATTAATTGAGTTCTGAAAAAAACAAGAGTGATATGCCTTTAACGTGTTCCTCGCAGGAAGCACAAACGCCTGTGATCTGACGACAATCCAAGTTTAAAATCACAAATACTTAAAAAGAATGACACAAAACCGGAATGAAAATGGGACTTAAATTAAAATAATCTTTATTCTAGCAACATCTCTGAAAACCTTGTCAAATAATATATCAGTTTATGAGATATTGTTGAATAAACAGAGCGCCGATTTTTTTTTGGTTTCTCAATATTTCCAGCTATTGCGTTACATGTAACGACCTGTCGCGCGGATCGAGTCCTGCTATGAGTCTCTCTTACGTAAATAAACATTACTAAGTCTCTCTTACGTAAATAAACATTACTAGTGCTATATGCATTTGATTGGGTGAGTGTCATGAAGCATTGATTTGATCGTAGCATTCCTTTGTTTATTTTACGTAATGTTTAATTTATCTCCTTTATTTAATGAGTCCCCTTAAGAGTAATGACTATTGTTTATTATCAGAAAATTACTTGAATGTCATGTTTACTTGGTATTGTAATCAAATATCAGTAATTCTAAACAAAATACGCGTTTAAACTTAGAAATTAAAAAACGCCGAAATTGTGCCGCGCACAGGATTCATGGAATTTGATTTTTAACGCGGTGAACAGATTAATAATGATAAAATGATCATTCTTCTAGTGCTTTTTAGAAAGTAAACTCTCCTTATGAGTTGAGTGTAAGTCTAGTTAGATGGATGGCGAGTTATATATGGTAGACGTGGCAGATGCGAAAGATGTATGCCAGAATAGAATAACGTGGATCTAATTTTTCTACCAACATAAATAGAAACATGATGTGAGTTGATAAAAAAATATGATTTTATATCTTAGATTGTGATTTATTTTTAAATTTAAAGTAGATACGACGAATTGAATATGAGAAAGGAACCTTTGTCCATCGTTATTAAGTTGATATATCAATATGTAATTTCTCTAGGAACATTAGTAGCGAAAAATCGAAAAAGATTCAGGAGGAAATGAGATGAGCGTAGATCTTTTGATAGCTTATCAATGTATATTGTTTTCCACTGTCTTAACCCTTCCTTCCCTGTGATGTGTAACTAGTACATACTGCTTCCAAAAACTTTACTATCTCTATAAATATGTATAATAAACACTGGGTTCCGATTTTAGGTATTCCTCCGTAATAGATTTACGCATTGAATGAAAAAAATAAAATTAATAATAATTAGCACTTATCGGCCACATAAGAGATATTACGTGAAAATCGGGAATAAATTCACCAATACAATCAAACGTGTGCCAGTGTGTGACGTAGGTATATTCATTCTAAAAAAAACGCTATGGGTGAGGAAGCGATGCTATTGACGTTTCACTCTCACTCTACTTCGGTATATGGGAATGCAAGAAATAGAATCTCAGTTCGCTCACTCCTCTCGCTTCAGTAGCTTTCGGGCAGCCATTTGAGGTGGTCGCATCGCCCGTTTTGGGAACGTCGGCCGATGTTTTTTTCATGTTTTCAGCAATTAAATTTCAATTATTATCACTTTTGGCTTCAAGTTTAGTTAATTTTTACCGATTTTATAAATATTCTTATTTTTCCGATTTTAAATCGCTCATTTTTACATGTGTATTGAACACACAGCACCGGAACGCTCGGATTTTTGCACAGGAAGGGAAAGGTTAACATATAATGAATGTGAAATTTTAAGTAAAATATATATTTTTATACAACATTATCCTCAACAAACTTATTTTATTATGTTTTTAGTTTTTTTAGCTCCAACGTTTATTTTTACTCCAAATGAAATAAAAGACAAAACTCTCTGGTTGTTATCTAGAATATCTAGAACTTTGATAACGTATTCAGCGTGAAAATACATTGATTACATTCTCAAGAAAACAGAGAGCATGTTACATCCAAATTTCGGTTTTGCATAATCCGCGAAATATGCAAATGTTTTGATATCACCCTATGGCGGGTTCATTCATATTCGGGCCATGAGCAAGGGGCACAGTGAATGCCGCAAATTTCCATTCAAAAGCTACCGAGTGCAAATTTATCAATCTAATTCAAACATTTCAACTTAATCAAATGCATATCTGTCAGGTTGCAACGGATGCAATTCGCGATATGCAAATTTGACATGTGTTCGTAACACTCTCGACTCGAGCGGGTCGCAACACTATGGACAATTATACTGGAATCTTGATCGAGTTGAATCGCTTCGTGTTGGTTCAAAAATAGTTTTGATATGTTTATTTGCAGTAATAGATATTTATCTATTGAATTTCTTAGACAAATATAATGAAAAAAGCTTAGACACTTGTTGAGATTGCCAAATACCAACACAGCAAAGACATGTAGGAACTACTGTCGTCACTGAAATATTGTCAACATACACGGTCAACGACTGACGAAACGACCTTTGGATATGTCCAAAGGTCGCATACCAAAACATTGAAATTGTTTACCCACAAATACTATTTACGATACATTCCACAGTAGAAAGAGAACGCATCGCGCTGTCTCGCCGTTTTCGCCAACAAATTGTCTACCTACAATATTATTTGCGATGTCTGCAATATTTCAATCGACCATCTCTGCACGCACAGAAGCGAGATAAAAATATATTGCGGGCGCACTCCCGCGCCCATTCTGAAATGTATAAATACCTACTTACCGATAAATAAAGCATCATTAATTATTATTTATTATTCATCGATTCATTCACTCTCTCTTTCCGCATTGCTAATTGACGTATTTTATTTAAATACCAAACAATCAAAATCATCAGCGCGTCCTTCAAGGACATCTGCTAAGGACTCATAGGAGTTTTGCGACCTCGATCTCGATACAGAGGGCGTTTTGCGACCACCCACAACCCCCTCGAAGGCTTTCCGGATAGTCAGCGTGTTGATTCTTGAAGAGCTAGAACTAGAAGCCTGCGGACATGGACACAACCATCGGAGTGCCTGTCGGTGAGATACCACCTGATATGGGCCGTTTGAAGATTTCTTTATAACATAAGTACCCAGATAGGTAGATCTAAAGAAAATTTCTCTAAATAGAGCATTGGCATAGAGGATGCACAAATGTGCATGTGTGGTGAAATAAAATCAATATAAATAACGATTTTGTTATTTATTTTTATCAAACACTGTTTATTCCACTTTTTTGTAACGGTATAACCCTACCGGTTTCTAGGCTTTCACCTCATCTTCAAGGGAGCACAAACAAGACTGTTTGTGCTCCCCTGAAGATGAGGGGAAAGCCTTGAAACCGGTAGGGTTACACCGTTACAAAAAAGTGGAATAAACAGTGTTTGATCAAAATAATTTACAATGTTTTTAAACCTTCACAACGTTAATGCCTTAACTATAAACAACATATAAATAACGATTGTTATATCTAGTGGGAAGGCAAAATGACACTGGAATATATAATATATATTGTTTTAAATCAGGCACCAACAGAAATTGGATCCGCAGTTCTGGGATTCAGACATATGTCTTAGCCACTGTTATTTATTTATTTACTCATTTAAACACTGCTACACTACGTTCAAATTTAACTCCCACAAATTAACATCACCTGCACACTTTTATGTATAGTAATTTTCAACAATAATAATAAAATGACAATTTATATAGTGCCATTCAGAGAGCAAACAAAAAAGTATAGAGAAGGAGAGGCTATTAGATTAAGTGCTATTCCGTACCAGCATATGTTAGAAGACTGCAGAAAGCACACTAAAGAAAGACGAACTTCAAAGATTTTTTGCAGATCTTCTGACATGTGATAGTTACACATTCGGCTTTAGTGTATTGTATAGTGTTCATATAAAATCTAAAAATTTTAAAATACCTTACAAAAAGAGCTGTCTTCAAGTACTTCCTAAAGCTGCATTGGACCAGTAACGGTAAAAGTTCCATCTTAACCCTTCCTGTCCCATGATGTGTAACTAGTTCACATTGCTTCTAAAAACTTTAATATCTCTGTAAATATAATAAATACTGGGTTCAGATTTTAGGTATTCCTTCATAATATATTTACGCATTGAATAAAAAAAATAATATTATTAATAATTAGCACTTATCGGCCACATAAGAGATATTTTTGTGAAAATCGGGAATAAATTCACCAATGCAATCAAGTGTGTGACGTAGGTATGTTCATTCTAAAAAACCGCTATGGGTTGAGGAAGCGTTGCTATTCACGTCTCACTCTCACTCTGCTTCGGTATATGGGAACGCAAGAAATCGAATCTCAGTTCGCTCGCTTCTCTTGCTCGTTTTCAGCAATTAAATTTCAATTATTATCACTTTAAACTTCAAATTTAATTAATTTAAATTATTAGCTATGAATATTCTTATTTTGTCGAATTTAAATCGCTCATTTTTACATGTGTATTGAATACACAGCACCGGAATGGACGATTTTTTTAGCACAGGAAGAGAAAGGTTAATAATCTGCCCTATTGGATCGATTTGGAAGTACCAATTTATTAAATGAAGAAATAGATCATCTGATAAAATTAGTAAATTCATTGATGGTGTCTCATTTGCATCGTTTCAGACAACCGGTTCAATTCCTAAGTGGAAGGCAACATAAAGTGTAGTAGTGCCTGGCGTGGTGTCATTATTGTTATTAACGGGTGTCATTCCACTCCTATGGGGAGATTGAAACCAAGGTCCCAATTTCGGCCAAATTTCACCTACGTACAAAGACCCCCGTAGTGTTTTGGCCCCATTTAACGGTTCGTACTTAGACTCCTGCAGCGCTGTACGAACTGAAGTTGTTCTGAGAGGAGAGAATAAAAACACATTTTGGAAACAAAAGGTGTTTGAAATTTCACGCTAAAATGTAAATATTCTTGACTGAATCATATGTGCTATATCCTTATCGATTTTTAAGCATATATAAAAGAAGCATTTACTATCTCAAAATATTCCTATTTCTTACCTCCTATAAAATTTACACTCTTATCACTATTTTAATTAAAAAAAGTTTATTAAAAAAAATAAAGGCTGTGTTAAAAACACGGTCATCGATACCAATAATTATTATAAAAAAACAGGTTACTGAAATAATTTGCTTAAAATCAATTAATGCGCCAAATGTATTTGCCTGAAAGCGCTAAATAAATAAATCGATTACTCATAGGTAAAGTATCGATTTCAAAGCATGTTAACACTTTTGTAAAAATTTTCAAGAGATACACCATCTTAAGCATAGTCGGTAAGACACCTAACTACCAGCCCAAGGTTTGTGGTTCCATTTCTGTGGATTTCACTTAAAACTTCTTTAATAGTTTTCAAGCTGATCAAAGAAAATTACTGCTTTGCAATAAATCTGCCAGATTTTACTGTATACAATCAAAACATAATGCAATACAACACAAAAAAACCCTAAGTTAATTAATTTATTTATGTATGTTATTAAAAACACTTTCTTATAAAATATACGAATTTAAATTTTATTGGAATAGAAAAATCTCTTCCAATCATCTAAACAAGATAAATATAAATCGTTTGTTCTTTCAAAAACAAAACTGAAACATGTTCAACGTAATTAAAAAATATCCAAAAATAATAATAATTAAAAATCGATACATACAAAGTAAGTATAATTAATTAAACTACAAAGAATCCCGTTTTTGTTACAATCTACGATTTATAAACTTATATATGTATACAACTGAAGTATAATTCATTAAAATACAAATAATGCCTATATTACAACAAACAACTAGTAATAAACTTTATATTTGTGTACAACTGAAGTGCATATAATTCATTAAAATGCAAAGCCTATATTACAACAATCAACTAGTAATAAACTAATATATTTGTGAACAACTCAAGTATATATCATAATTCATTAAAATACAAATAATCCTTTTCTTTTTACGATCAACAAGTTATAAACTAACATTTAATAAATGTTACAACTTAAAGCTAAATTCATTAAAATATAAACAAAGCCTATATTACAACAATCAACTAGTAATACACTAATATATTTGTGTACAACTTAAGTTTATATCATAATTCATTAGTATATAAATAATCCTTTTATTTTTACGATCAACAAGTTATAAACTAACATATAATATATGTACCAACTAAAAGCTTAATTCATTAAAACACAAACAAAGCCTATATTACAACAATCAACAAGTAATAAACTAATATATTTGTGTACAACTCAAGTATATATTATAATTCATTAAAATACAAATAATCCTTTTCTTATTACGATCAACAAGTTATAAACTAACATATAATGTATGTTACAACTTAAAGCCTAATTCATTAAAATACAAACAAAGCCTATATTACAACAATCAACTAGTAATAAAGTAATATATTTGTGAACAACTCAAGTACGAGTATATATCATAATTCATTAATATACAAATAATCCTTTTCTTTTTACGATCAACAAGTTATAAACTGACATTTAATATATGTACCAACTTAAAGCTTAATTAATTAAAACACAAACAAATCTTATATTACAACAATCAACTAGTAATAAACTAATACATTTGTGTACAACTCAAGTATATATCATAATTCATTAAAATACAAATAATAATTTTCTTTTTACGATCAACAAGTTATAAACTAATATATGATATATGTTACAACTTAATGCTTCATTCATTAAAATACAAACAAAGCCTGTATTACAACAATCAACTAGTAATAAACTGATATATTTGTGTACAACTCAAGTATATATCATAATTCATTAAAATACAAATAATCCTTTTCTGTTTACGATCAACAACTAACATATAATATATGTTACAACTTAAAGCTTTATTCATTAAAATACAAACAAAGCCTATTGTACAACAATCAACTAGTAATAAACTAATATATTTGTGTACAACTCAAGTATATATCATAATTCATTAAAATACAAATAATCCTTTTCTGTTTACGATCAACAACTAACATATAATATATGTTACAACTTAAAGCTTAATTCATTAAAATACAAACAAAGCCTATTGTACAACAATCAACTAGTAATAAACTAATATATTTGTATACAATTCAAGTATATATCATAATTCATTAAAATACAAACAACCCCTCTTCCTAACAATTGACTAGTTGTAAACTTATAACTCAAGGATTGATTGGAATAAACGTTATTTTTATTGTTGTTAGGGACGGACAAATAAACTTCCTACCTCGACCCCGTTTTTTCATTTGGAATTATTTTGGATTAATCCCCAAATCCTACCCCCAAACAGGTATTGAGGATGTTTGTGTGTTTAATATCAGTATAATTCTAGATGTATTTTTCAAATCGAAATCGCTCCGGAAATATTCGACGATATGGAGGATTATCGGTATTTTGTATTTCAAATTTTAAAAATACATAAAAAAGTTATTTAATATAAAAGTTTCATGAAAAGAAAATATTATAATAGAAAGGCATTATATTATGTTATTTATAATTATAATTGAAGCATTAACAATGTGGAGGTTTAAAAAATATTGTTATTGGTTTAGTCTAACACTGTTTATTCCACTTTATATAACGATATAACCCTATCGATTCCAAGCTGTTCACGTCATCATCAGGTAGAACAAACTATGTAGTCTTGTTTTTTTCTCCCCTATTGATGAGGTTGTGGCGGTCGCCCACTCGAATACTGTGGGCATTTATACATACGGTCAATGACCGACGAAATGACCTTCGCATTCCTCGACGAAATCTAAATAAACAAGTCCCAAGTTCACACGCCGGCCATTCAAGTCCGAAGTTCACCCGCCGGCCATTCAACCCATAGCCAAGCGGACCGCATTCCATACTAGAGAGAGAACGCACCACGCTTGTCTCGCTAGTTCCGTATTTGAATGATACCTACATACAAAAATTAATCGTTTTGCATTCACAGAAACGAGACGTAGGCATATCGCGAGCGCATTCTCGCGCACATTCTAAAAAGATATAAATACCTACGTTACTAATACAATTGGACTCTCTTTCCGCATTGCGATCTAACGTGTTTTATTATTTATCAACAAATCATCATCATCTCTTCCCTCTAGGATACATATCCTAAAAGGTGAAAACCTTGAAACAGGTAGAGTTATACCGTTTTATAAAGTGAAATAAAAAGTGTTGGACTAAACCAACTATAAGGTATTTTATCGTTTCAGAAATCTAATTAAAGGAAAAGTTTTCGTTACGTTTGTGTATGGCTGTCCAAGAGTATCGTGCACTCCTACAAATCTAAATGTGTGATTCAAACGTATTGAAGAGCACGACCCAAAAAAACAAATGTATTCAACTTCATTATTCAAACCTTCATGATCGAAACCACTTAATTAGGTCAGAAGACACGTGTCTTATCTACTGGACTACGGAGGCTGCAATGTTCTGACTTCCCAAGTTTGGTGAACCTGACGAAGAGAATATTTTTCTTAGAAACATGTGAATCTATTGTGAAACCCCTAATTTTTTAAGATCGATTGCATAATTTTCAAAATTTAGGAACGATAATTAACTGTCTCGCTACCTTTATTTATACAGTGCTGAAATTATTGGGTGTCTCGAATTATGGATAATTGATCCGTTCAAGAAAAGAAAATCAAGAAACTGAATCAAGTATGCACGATGTTAAACTCTGAAATCAGTTATCTGTTTATCAAAGATTTACACGTCTATACGTTTGAAAACGTGCAAGTCTTTGAAAAATTGATAACGTTTATTGAAATCTCTCATCAATGACATATCATGTCGTTTCCTTTTACGAATTCAAAATCACGTTTCAAACATTTCATTTTCATTTATTTCTTCTCAATTTTTATATTGTAACTTTATTTCTACGTTTTTAATGTGTTTTCTTTTAGTGTAACTAAAAACTTTGTGACTTTTCAACCCGCAATTGGCAAAACATAAGTTAGTCTTTTGTATTTGATTGAAAGAGGTGTAATGATACTCGTATGCTTAAAATCATATATATATATCTGAATGCTCTTTATGTAATAATATGCTTAATATATATCTAAACGTTCTTAACCCTTCCTTCCCTGTGATGTGTAACTAGTATACATTGCTTCTAAAAACTTTAATATATCCATAAATATAATAAATACTGGGTTCAGATTTTAGGTATTCCTCCGTAATACATTTACGCATAGAATAAAAAAATAATATTAATAATAATAAGCACTTATCGGTCACGTTAGAGATATTTTGTGAAAATCGGAAATAAATTCACCAATACAATCAAATATGTGCCAGTGTGTGACGTAGGTATATTCATTCTTAATACCGCTATGGGTGATAAGCGGCGCTATTCACTTCTCACTCTCACTCTACTTCGGAAGCTCAGTTTGCTCGCTTCGCTTCTCTCGCTTCAGTAGCTCGCAGACATCCATTTGAGGTGATCTCTTCGCTCGTTTTGTGAACGTCGGCCGATGTTTTTTCATGTTTTCATCAACTAAATTTTAATTAATATCACTTTTGACTTCAATTTAATTATTTTAAGCGATTGGCTATGAATATTCTTATTTTTACGATTTTAAATCGCTCATTTTTACATGTGTATTGATGTGTATTGAATATATTGCACCGAAACGCGCTGATTTTTTTAGCACAGGAAGGGAAAGGATAATGTATTGATATTCTTAATAACATATGTATCTGAACGTTCTTTATGTAATGATATGCTTCAAATACATCTGAATGTTCTTTATGTTATGCTATGCTTAGTATATATGTTTTTTTGAAGTCAAAATTAAAAAAAAGGGATTTTAAATGTTTATCGATGGCACTGCAAGAAAATATCTCTTTTATTTGCGATTGCTTTCTAGCAATATGTTTTTCGAAATGAATCCATTTTCAAGGATATGTAATATTAAAATACTTTGTCGTTCCACTAATGACATTAAGCACCGTTACACGTGTTTCTACCTCCTATCATCATACTCTATTTAGACGAAATGAATGTAGCGGGGATAATTCTAATTAATAGTAAAATAGTTATTTAATACAAAATATTTTAATTTCGAGATACACAAAGTTGAAATTGAAACCTTCGATTAATTTTTAATATGTTTTGTGGTAAAAAAAACAATTTATACATGTTTAGGAACATTTCGTTAAGAGAAATATGAATTAAATCATTCAAAGCCGGTTTTGAGTTATGACCTACGATTTCCACAGGAGTGACAAATACCTTGCGCTTATAATGGATGGCCATAGAGGAATTCCAATATCCCCATATTAGTTAGAGCGATGGATTTCAATGAACCTTGATATGCTATAACAAACCAGGTCGTATCATTTACACAGAATATATTAAATATACAATATACCCTAAGTACGTATATAATGGCCCCCCTGTTAAGGATATGCATAGAAATTAACCTATTCTTGGAATAAAGCTGGGATAAGCTGTTGTATTGTATTACACTTTCATTGTTTACCAATAGCACAATATAGTGGGCGTCTTTTTGTGTAGTTATTTATTCCAATCAACCAGAAAGAAGTTATGTAAGAATAACTATTAATTAAACTTTGTAATTTATTTTTATCAAACACTGTTTATTCCACTTTTTTGTGACGGTATAACCCTACCGGTTTCAAGGCTTTCACCTCATCTTCAGGAGGGGAGCGCAAACAAGCATATAGTGGTTTGTATTTGTCACATAAAACCAGCTTTTTACACTTATTATAATCTCCGGAAACTCTTATTTAATGGGAAAGGCAAAAATGGAATACTTAGCAACAGTGGTGTGTATAAACTTTTATGTGCTGAATGTGATAATTTATATATAGGAAAGACAGGAAGATTTTTTGAAAAGAGATTTCGTGAACACAAATCCGCCTTAACAAATCCTCTAATTTATTCTGAAATGGCTAATCATTGTCACCGTGAGAATCATACTTTTTCTATCGATGATGCCAAATTCTTACATATCAGTGGCAACGGAAATAAATTGGACAGATTAGAGGCCCTAAAAATTTCTAAGTCAGTACACCGATCGGAACATCTGTTGAACAGTTATTTCCCCAAAACTCTCCGCTCTTTGCCGAAATTGTCCCGTGCCTTCCTCACCCCCCAGCCTCTAACCGTTGAAGCGTGTATATCGGTACCAGTTCGAACAGCATTTAGTCTTGTTTGCGCTCCCCTGAAGATGAAGTGAAAGCCTTGAAACCGGTAGGGTTATACCGTCACAAAAAAGTGGAATAAACAGTGTTTCATAAAAATAAATTACAATGTCTTTAAACCTCCACAACGTTAATGCCTTAACTATAAACAACATTAATTAAACTGATACATTTTATTTTGCCACTTTCAAGAATCTCTTTGGCACAGAGACAATTCGGTTATATTTGTATTCAGCACTTACGGTAGATTTTGAATACTGTAATTACTGATCCTGTCGTGTAGCTCATGATTTAGAATCGTTACTTCCATGATAACCCATGACGAATCCTCTTTATCCATACCTACGCTAAGAAGTTCGAAGCGTTGTTATTTAGTACTGTCTTGTTACGTCTCTCCCTTGATCAATCCAATATATTGGGGTTCTTTCTCTTGTGCTTCGTCCTTCCATGTTTCTAGTGACTATATTTCACTCCAAACTGTCTCCTTAGCTACAAGAAATGTGTCTAAATAATCAGAGGACTTACTGTAAGCATATTGTCAAAGATTTGTGGGCATCTCTCAGTTCTTTGAGAATGTAGGCCTTGGAGAACGGTATAACCCTATTGGTTTCAACGTTTTTACCCCATCATCAGGGGAGCACTATCAATGTTGAATTATGTTAGAACTGGTACCAACATATACGTGTCTAACGGTTAAAATTTGGGTTGAGAGCGGGTGGAAGATAATTTCAGCTAGCAGCGATGAAATCTTGGGAATGTATGTATTAACCAGATTTCTCACAAATTGTGGCAACCGATAGGGTTATACTGTTATATATAAAATGGAATTAACAGGGTTTGACTAAACAAATTATAATGAATTTAAATTCCCACAGTGTTAACGCCTTAACTATAAATATTTTATAAAACAAATCATATAATAAAAGATATGTAAAGTTATTTTAAGGTTTTCTTTTCATTATATACACCATTAATAAAGAAACATTCAGGTAACGAAAATTCGATAATAAAAAATATCATATTCACGAATCTGAAAAAGGATCATGTGTAAGGAAGAAAAGGATCATGTGTAAGAAAGAAAAATATATAAAAATACTCGATAGTCAATTTTAGATGTTCACATAGGAACATATCTTTCAAAGAAAGTAATAACGAACTCTATTCGTTACAACCCCTTCGAGATTATCTAACAATACACCCCCATAGAGCAGGGGCGCGTCAGCTACTGTGTAGCCTGTTAAATATAATATATACATATACAATATAATTATTCAAAGCGCCGACTTAGATTATACATAAACTAAGGTAATTTTATTATTGTATATAGACCTTTAAATTCGTTTATTAACTTATTGCTGATTTCAGTTGATTTAAATTTTAGGGTGGGTGTGAATTCAAGGGTGTGGGCTGAAAAACATCTGGTGTCCCCGTGGCTGGGCTCGCCCTATATTGGTGGGGTATATTTTGCCTGGGGGGATGTTATTTGATGAGCCCAACCCTTTTGATTGCTTCTGTTTTTTAATGTATTCTCTTTTTAATGCGTTCTTGAAATGTGTCTAAATGTAACATCTTATGTACGTACTATGTTGCTATCAATTAACCTGTATTTATTTATTATTTAATATAGAAACACAAGACATTAAAAAAAATAGATATAAATATTGATATACTAGGAAGATTTGCAGTAAATAACAACAAGTGCACGATCTGTGTAGCCTAGTTGATAAGACACCTATATTAACCCTGAGAGATCGGCGCACTGCTATAGCAGTGGAAGAAATTTGTTCTACCCTTGTATTCTAAATGAATGATATTCATTTAGAATACAAGGGTACATATTCTAAAATATATTTATGTTGTAAAAATATTTGTTTTTTGTTTTTTTGTTGTTTAAAATAAATATTTATCACGAACGTCCGAATCGTAAATATATCTCAGCACTAGATAGACAATTATATTTTTTTCTCGTAGCGCTCTCAGGGTTAAAGCTCAGAAGTTATGGGTTCGATTCCCGTTGGCAACTTCTGGATTTTACTTAAGGCTTGTTTAATTACCTTCTGGTTGATTGTAAGATATGGGCACGTAGCAATAAACAAGGTTAGGTGACATTGTATACAACACAATATAAAACTACACACAACAGGCCAGGACTAAGAACACCTAGGTCGTATGCCGTGCAAGAAAATAAATGTTTAGATAGTAAAAACATGTTTTTTTTATTTATTTACATGACTTGTTATTCTATGGATATATAGTTTATGAAAATAAAACAAACAACTACATAAAACAGGTTATTTAAAGTGGATACTCATTGGGTTTGTTATGTTTCATTTCAAAGTAAGAACTAGAATACTGTTGAGGTCTATCTGGGCAGATTTTAATGTTGTTCGGTTCGAGTATACATGTTTTAGCGACCCATTGCTCTCGTAGCTATTGAATGGCGTGGAACTGTAGGGTTGTAGGGTAGTAACTGTAAGGTATCATGCGAGAAAATACTACCTAAACAGAAAAAAATCTCCGTTATTTGAATACTACATGTATGTATGGTATATACATTTTTTTTAAATAAAGGGAAAAATCAACACATTCCGATTGATGATGCATACATATTGAAGGGCGTGGCTAGGATACATTATTGTTATCGATCTTAGTAATCAAGTTTCGGATGAAAACTATGGAAGTCAAATAAATAACACTTCGCCATATACGCGTTGGAAATACTTACATATGCAACAATACACTAATAGGTACGTTACATGCGTGTGAGTATTGTTGCCAGGTGAAATTATTTTAACCAGGCTAAGATGTTTTATTTTGGGTACAATCGGGAATCGAATCTTAAGCCTTGAAGTTTCGAACAATCATAATTTATTTTATTTATTGATATATCAATATATTCCATTGAACCAGAAAAATGTTAAACGAAAAACAGAAAATATGTTAGATCCCTTTAAAAAAACAGGAATCAACGAACCGGTAACCCGCGGACTGGATGACAGGTCACTTATCAACCAGGTTGTGGGCTTCATAAAGACATAAAAGCAAGTCTCTGTCGATCATACAGACTTATAACTTCATGGCCTAGTTGGTAAGATGCTTGACTTCAACTCGAAGGTTTTGAATTCGATTTATCTATGGTATCCGAAAAAAAAATCAGAATTCCTAGTCTAGTAACAATACACGCACGCACTACACGTGTGCGAGTGTTGTTGAACTTTCACGTACAAGGTAGTATTGTCTACACTTGCAATGAAGACTCATTATTTCGGGGCCCACTTCAGTGATACAAAGGCTCGATAAGCAATGCTGTTCTCAGCCACTTTCTTCCATCATCAACCAGAATACGTTAAAGAAGTTTGAAGTGTTAACCGAATTGGCGCATCATGACAGTAAACCCGCTAGATTCTACTGTATACAACGAAACAATAATAAAGTACCATACAATTGCTTTTTTTTTTAAATATGAGTACTAACGGGAATCAAACGCACAACCTGCTGAACGGAAAGTAGTTGTTTTACCAACACAGCCACAGAAGTTATTAGGCATAAATAAAATCCGGACTGGATTTTTTTAAACAATATTTTAGTTGTAATGAAAATGGACACCTCAACCTCGGTGATGGAAAAAAATATCTTTTTAACTAAGTCAGTGTGTTCGTAACGATTCATTCATAGAATCATTAACTACGCAGTCTATGAAAAAAAAAACTACCCCTAAAATAGAGAGCAAAGACAGCCTTGAAATCCAAACTACCCTATCTGCCTCATCCCCATTCCATGACCTACACCCTGCGTCCCAGTTGGTGAGCCCGAGCTCAGGTACATTAAATATATAAAGATTCTAAATTTTACCAAATCTCCTGGAAATCTTCCATTGACGTTGGACTATCAGTTTCAATGAGACTTTTATCTCATAACTCGTTATTTGACGCTTCTCCGTAGCCTCGAGGGATGCTGTGATGTCAAATTAAAGGATTTTTATAACGCAATTTATTTTAATTATATTTCCAAACAATGGTTTCATTTTTCAAATATTTCTATATATTCTACAAATAAATCTGAAATAGTTACAAAAATAAATATTTTTATTTTAAACTTCAAGGTTTATATAGTAAAGACATAATTTGGGGTAGGTAGAGAGGACAGACTTTCACAAACACCTTTTGATATAACTCCTACGATTTCTCCTATTCTTACATTTCTTTCCATCAAAGTATCATTCACTTGATCCGACAGCGTATACCTTTTACAGAAAATACATATATAATATAAGATAAAAATATACATTATAGTGACATCAATATAACGTAAGATAAAAATATACATTATAGGGGCATTAATATAACATAAGATAAAAATATAAATTTTAGTGACATCAATATAACATAAGATAAAAATATACATAGTGTACACGAGCCTTTGAAAAATTAAAAAAAAAATAGCATGAAATACCAATAACATCTTTTTTATTAAAAATTTATGAGAGCTAAGAAAGAAGAAGAAGGAAAAAGAAATTAAGAATAAACCAACAGACACTTCATATCATCGTCTAGCTGGAAAAGAAATCTGAAGAATGGATCATTTTTTAATCGGCTTCGGTGCTTGATGAAGGAAAGCACCCTTGATCATCTCCTTAGTGCCACATGTAATCGTCGTTTGATCCTACGTCAGGGCGACAAACACGTACGTTCTGCAAATTTGGTAGATGTGCAGCAGTAACGATGGACCAAATCTGCTTCGGTTAGTGTTATCATATTATACTCGGAGTCGCCCTATCGGGGCCTTTTTTAAAATTGACCTTTAGTTCTCATGTGAACGTACTCAATGCAAATGGACTTGAATAGAATATATTTTGCTTTAAATGTAGATCTGTGAAATTTTCTAACATTTTGAAAGGTTTTGCTGGGAGACAACATCTTCTTCATCGAGGCAGAACCTCTTGTGTATGCATGCAAATTACAGTTGGTCATCGCGGGTGGGTCAACAGTAGCACAGATCTAGCACGCATGAATATTGCTACCAGACAAACCTTCAAATCATGATTACACTATTTTAAACTCAAATGTCTTAAAGAGATTAACCTGTGTAATGTATTTCTTTGAAATTGCTTTGTTTGGTAAATTCTACGTATAACCCACCGTAAACGCTATTCCATGTTGTTACTATTAATTTAATATCTCATGTTGCAAAAGTTAGGGAAAATTATTAAAAATTTGATTTTACACAAAAATTTGATGAAATACACCTATATGAATCAAATTATGACGATTTTGCCATAGTTGCTTAAAACGTTTGGCTCACACTTGATATTGCAGGTTCGATTCCAAGAAAAAACACAGTCTAGTAAAAGAGTTCGTCTGGTCACAGTCACTTCATTTATATTAGTATCATTGACTGTACAATGACCAATTCTATGCTTTTTCTTGCCAGTGTCATGTCAGGTCCCCCCAACGTTGAATATCACCTGAGAGTAGGCATCTTTGTCCCCGGTAGCCCGAAAACGACCCCCAACGCTCCTTATACCAGTCCAATCACGTATATTGCGGAGCCAGGAGATTTGCTTTTTAATTATATACCTGCTCCAGTGGTTTTAGACACGAATGGCTGATTATTCCCTGACCATGTTCCTTAATATATCTGAACTGCCTATTCGGATATATTAAAATATACCATCAAAACATAAAAAATAATCAGATGTTTCGAGTTCAATGCCTACTCCAGTAGAACAATATTGTTCACTAGCCACGCTCTTTAATACTCTGAACTACCCATTTGGATGTATTGAAAGGTACCATATTAAAAAATATTTACTTTATTTCAATTTTTTATGTAAATTGTCAATTTAAGCTTAATATTTTAACTTAACCGAACATATATGGTAAACACATTTCCCATCACGCCGTTTTAGTTGACCGGTTCATCAATTAATCCATGTAATTTCTGATACCTCTTTTTGCTATCACAGTAAAGGTAGTTGATATGAAATTTTTAAAAAATACCAATTTTTAACGATAAAGCTGTGACAAAAGCTAAATGGGAAATAAATATTTTTTTTATCTTTTTTTCATCTTGCCACAGAGCGCCGCCCCGTGATTGACCTGTGTAAGGGTTAGATTGGAGGGGGATGAAAGCATAATTAAATATAATGGACAATGAATGCGGGTGATTCCTCACTGCCCGTTATCTGGCGGATAGCGGGTATGATTGATGACTTAGCGGGGTCACACTGTACACCTGGGAATAGAGCGTCTACAATTAAAAGTCGCTTTTATATATATTTTTCTTTTTTTTTTAAATTTATGATGAAATCGTGTGGAGAGCAGTCACAGAAGATGATACAGAGAAGATAATATAAAGTATTGAGTGTGTAGGGAATACCCACGTCCCTAAAATATTGTCAACATGCAGGGTCAACGACCGATGAATCAACCTCTGGATATGTACAAATGTCACATACCAGAACGTCAATACTGTTTACACGAAAATAATATTTACATCGCATTCCACGGTAGAAAGATAACATATCACGCCGTCTCGCCGTTTCGACAATAAATATTCTACCCACTGTAGTATCCGCAGCGCTTGCGACCACCTCAACACGCGCAGAAGTGAGATCGAGATATACCTCGGACGCATTCACGCGCCCCGTTCTGAAATTCTATATATACCTACTTATCGATGAATAAAGGGCACTTGTTATTATTCGCTTGACCATTCATTTCTGTTTACTATTTATTGATTATTCACTCTCACTTTTCCGCATTCCTGAATCGACGTATTTTATTTTAAATACAAAACAAATCAAAATCATCACGACGTATCAAATTAAGCATCCCGCTAAATTGATGACCCCGAACGAAAAGGAACATAGAATTCGACTAAAATGAATATAGCGATGTCAACATCAACATCATCAGCACGTCCTACTAGGACACACGCTAAATTTAATATTCATCTTCTGTATCGTGGTCTTCTTCAGGTGTCGTCAGAGGTTGGTCATCATTATGACAACCCTTATCTTGTTTACTGCAGCTCGAAATAACTTCATAAAGCTGCATCCAAACCAATAAAATAATCTAATTACAATATTTGATGACATTTGCGACTTATTTGGTAAGGCGCCTGTCTTACAAACCGAGTTCGATTTCCGTGGTTTACATTTTTTTATTAAAAAAAAGGGTGTCAGTATGATGCTCGTCTAAGCTCTCTAATTTTTTTAATTACTTGAAAAGATGACATATTGATAACACATTTGTTAAGTTATATTCTGTATGACAAACGTGTTTAAGATAACAATAACTGTGATAGCCAATCGCAAGCCTCCCAATAAATCAATTTATAGAGAGGGGTCCTCATCCCCCTTTCCCGGAAGCACTATAAAGGATTGTGCAAATCAAATTGTTTTTATTGAATCAATTTCAAAACCCAAGAACACTGTGCTGACAAAATCTGAGATATGTGACCTAAATAGACTTTTATGGCCTAGTTGGTTAGATGCTTGTATCCCAACACGACGTTGTGGGTTTGATTCCCATTGGAACACAGGTTTGAAAAAAAGTATTCAAGGCCTCTGTCAAATATTTCTGGTTGGCTGGAAGATATTACCACGTGGCATCAAACCCGCTTCATTTCAGTGTCTACATAAAGTTAATAAAGGGTATTTCAAATTCTTGGATAAAACACAGATGCCGTCGCGAGCTTACCTAGGCCCTGTGACATTTGAGAAGTATAATGTATGACATTTATAAAAATGGAGCCGTATACTCGTATAATACAACAACGCGTTCAAATTGTTGAATTATTTTATGTATTGTAATCTCCCAAAACGGTGATGTCAATTGGCCATCAAGATCATATGATCTGAACCCATTGGACTATTTTCTCTGGGGTTACGTGAAAATACAGGTCTATTGGAATGACCACCAATCAATTCCTTAGCTATAGGATGAAATTATTCGCTTTATTAGTGAGTTAGAACCGTCATTATGCCAAAATGTCATCGAAATTTTTAACACAAGAGTGAATACTGTGGAGCTGCAAGAGGTGGAAATTTGGCGGATATTGTTTTATGTGTTTAACTGTCATATATTATTCTTCAATAAACAACAAAAAGTTTTTTGAAATGAAACCAAACTGTGTGCTTTATTCAAGAATTTAAGAAAAAAAAAACCGCTCAATTTGAAAGACCCTTTAGACAATTTATAAAATAATTCAAATTTTAAGATTTATTTCATAAAAAACCATAGTACAAATGTTAACTATACTAAAATACTTAAACAAAATATAGCACGTTAAATAATACAAAACTTCAAATATACTAGGTAAGTCCAGAAAGTAAGTGTACTGAATTTACGTAGGTTACAATTTTTTTTATTTAAACAAAAAAATTACGTGGTTACCGTAGTACATATGTAAGCTATTTTTCGACATAACAAACACTACACAATATTTAATTCACCAAACACTTCACAATATTTCATTCGACAAACACTACACAATATTTCATAAATTTTTCCTGAAGGGGCTGAGCGACACACGAAACACGTAAGGACACACACGGTTAAAAAGTGTGATTACTCAAGCTACCGGCATTTCCAAGGGCAGGTTGGTTCGACTTACAGGTTGATATAATAATCAGTGGGTGCGTTGTCTCAAATAATCATCCGAAACATACAAACCATGAATGTTCATAGACAAACTTTCAACTTGACTGGAACATATTTTAAGTTGTGTCGTGTGTGCTACCGAGAGTCTAACTCGAGACTACTAGATTGATAATAAGCTTCTACCATAAGTTCTCCATCTTTATTCCAAGAGCAGTCGGTCAAAACAGATCGTAAAATCTTCCAGGTCACTGAAAAGGAATAAAAAAAAAACAAACAAGATCAAAGCGGCAGTATTTCCCTTTACAATAAAATATTTGTAAAAGAATCAAATTATGAAAAAAAGGAATATGCTATACACATATATTATTTTACTATACGAAACATTAAATAAAAAAGGAATGTTTCTCGAGATTATTTATTGTATTAAACAATTTGTAATTATTTAAAACATTTAAGTTACATATTTAAATTTTGAAAATAAATTTCATTGGTCTTAATATAAATTTATTGTTAATTTTTCCAGAGTTTTAGACAATAAATCGATTCTTTGATATTTTTTTGCATATTGATTAATGGGTGGAATTGTTTATATTAGTTTGGATTATTCTTTATAAAAAAAAATATTAATTTCATCACAAGGGAAAAAATTACATACTGAACAACTTCGATACTTAAAATCTACTTTATCTCAATTGATATAAAGTTTTACGACTTCTGTGGGGGGTTTTTTTTTGCCAACATTTAAATATTATGAATTTGGGAACACTCCAAGAATCAAGACGTATTGTCATTTAAATATATTCACATACATTTAACCAGAAAAATAGGTTCAAATAACAAAATACTTATTTAAATTTATAAAATAAAAATTAACGAGTAGCTTTGAGGATATTTCTTTTACTATGGACGGTTTTCGTTTGAGTTTTTAGATTAGATATTTCTCAACAAAACTCTTCCTTAACTTTGTTTTAATGAATATTCACCCAAATTAGGGTAATCAGCTGATGCTCAATGCTGAGTTCATTGAACTTATTCAGAATACAGAATAAAAGCATAATCATAACTGTAATAATCAAAAGCTTTTCTACATATCTTTTTATAAGTTTTTTTTATGCCAATTTCAAATTATTTAAACTATTCATAGATTTAAATTCTCTATGAAATATTTATCCTTAAAGAAAATCTAAAAATCAAAACAAATGCTTGTGCCTCAAACTGGGGTGTTGCGGATTTAATTCCCGTTTGTAGCTTTTTTTGTAATATGGGTTTGAGCCTGGTTTTCCCTTAAGGCTTTTTTGACATATTTCAGGTTGTTCTGTATACAACTAAAATGTAGAATAATACGATACAATTAGATAAAACGATTTCAAAATATTTTTTAATACAACCAATTGAAAATGGTTTATTTCGAGAATATTTTGGCTTTAATTCATTTCAAAATTATTTTTAGATTTCATCAAGGGTATCGTCTTTAACTTTGTGGAACTCTGTAATGACTGACTACCAATGTTAATCTTATCATATACTCTGTTATCCACATCCAATAAATATAATAAGTAATCATGTAACGTATTCAAACCAATGTTAAGCTAATCAATGTTAACCATATCATGTTCTATGTAATAGACATCCAATAAATATTAGTGTTATCACGTGGAAGTCAAACTTAACTCAATGTATTATGTTTAAATTTATTATCTTGTTGGAATTATCAGGAACGGTTTACTATCCAAATTCAATAAAGATTTGGTATCACTAAATTTAAGTA
The DNA here is from genome assembly GCA_949825065.1 of Odontocerum albicorne. Taxonomy (NCBI): domain Eukaryota; kingdom Metazoa; phylum Arthropoda; class Insecta; order Trichoptera; family Odontoceridae; genus Odontocerum; species Odontocerum albicorne. The sequence continues at coordinate 32,200,240 of OX463857.1, forward strand.
AACAGCAAACGAGACAATCCAAATAGTCGCCTGATATCGATTTGACCTTAAGGGCAACGATAACATACCCAACCAATTCTCTCTTAATTATCTAAGGGTCGTGCGTACGTTATCTTTGCTTTAAATAGGACGTCATATCAGAGGCAGAATCATTATTCTTAAAACCACTACGATGTTAACATCATCGTTATTATTACTTCTACAATACTGTTAATATTATACTTCAATGTAATTCAACGATTATACAAATAAAATTACACAGTTGAAATTCTAAAAGTGTTCTCGTTGCAAAAGACCATAACAACTCTATATAATATTTAATTGTAAATTACATTGTTATTCTTCTAGTTAATCTCTACTGCATGTGTTTCTACCTCCCAAGTCTCCATCCAAGCGGAATGATCCACATATTACCTGTAAAAGTTTTCCCACCTCAATTTTCCTTTGCATTAATTCGGTCGAATCTATAAGAATTCTTCTTCTTCTCCTTGGTCTAGGTCGTATGGCCTGTTTGTAACGGTGGGCTGTCCTGGGATGATGACGTCCAGCTGTCCTTTCACATTTTCTCCTGCCACTAGGGTTTTCAGTCTTAGCAATTTTCGCAAGTCTCGTATCATCCATGTGGTCTACATGATCCCTTCAGAAGCGCCTTCTGCTTCATCTCCACCTCATTATGTCTTCAACACCACATACAGACTTTATCGTCTCACTTCTGATCAGATCTCTAAGAGTTCTGCCAGCGATGCAGCGTAGGGTTTTCATTTCCGCCATTCTGAGAAGGTTTTTTGTAGTGTTGGTATCGGCTCTCACTTCTATCCCATATGTCGAGATAGGACGGATGTATGTCTTATATATCCTGACCTTACTTTCGGTTAGCATGTGTTTGTTTCTCCATATAGTGTCCCGCAGGCAGACAGCCAAAGCAGATATAATAAGTAGGCAGCCAGCCAAAGCTGACCCTACATATTATATCTGCCTTTGATCGGCCATCTTGGGATGTATACCATACATCACGCGAAATCAAACCCCTCACACTTCATCACTCCAGACATACCAAAAACATTCATCCCACAATATACCGCACATAACCATAAAAATAAAATATATAAAAATATAAATATAAAACAACAAAACAAGTCATTTATTGTTTACAATTTTTTTTCATTAGAATTTAAAATTTTCAATCGCCATTTTTTTTATTCAATAAGTGCAGATAACTGTTTGTATTTTTAAACCCTCCGGAATAATTTTTCGTTTATCAAACATCTCGGGTTATTGACCCGTGTATTACGCAACTTCATCCATTTTGTATATAACTTTAAAAGCGTTAGGCAAAATAATTTTATTTAAATTAACATATAAATACTCTTAGAATGTTGTCTCGAAATATTTTTCTTATTTTCTCCATGCCTCGGTTTTAGGATTACTCTAAGGAATCACCCGGGATTTGTCTTGTGAAGGGAAAAAGAAAGAAAAACACATCTTAAGACGATTAAATTCAAGCGGTTAGTTTCAAAGGTTAAATATACTCCTTAAAGACTTTTCTTCTTATTGGGAAGACTTAAGAAACGAAAGAAACACACTGATTTTTTTTATACTTCCGTGCATTATAAGTTTATTGTTAAATTGTTCAAAAATATATTTGGGTTATAGTCACCAGTTTGTAAATAATGTACAATATAAGGGATACAAAAAGTTGACATGGTTATTGCATAAAATTTCATATCTAACAAAAATCTCATATGTAACAAAAAATCTCATGTCTAACAAAAATCTCACGTATAACAAAAATCTCATATCTAACAAAATTCTCATATCTAACAAAAATCTTATATCAAACAAAAATCTCGTGTCTAACATAAAATCTCATACATATGTTAACAAAATACTTCCGTGCATTATAAGTTTATTGTTAAATTCTTCAAAAATATATTTGGGTTATAGTCACCAGTTTGTAAATAATGTACAATATAAGGGATACAAAAAGTTGACATGGTTATTGCATAAAATTTCATATCTAACAAAAATCTCATATGTAACAAAAAATCTCATGTCTAACAAAAATCTCACGTATAACAAAAATTTCATATCTAACAAAATTCTCATATCTAACAAAAATCTTATATCAAACAAAAATCTCGTGTCTAACATAAAATCTCATACATATGTTAACAAAATACTTCCGTGCATTATAAGTTTATTGTTAAATTCTTCAAAAATATATTTGGGTTATAGTCACCAGTTTGTAAATAATGTACAATATAAGGGATACAAAAAGTTGACATGGTTATTGCATAAAATTTCATATCTAACAAAAATCTCATGTCTAACAGAAATCTCATATCTAACAAAAAATCTTATATCTAACAAAAAATCTCATATCTAACAAAAAATCTCATATCTAACAGAAATCTCATATCTAACAAAAATCTCTTATCTAACAAAAAATCTCATATCTAACAAAAATCTCATGTATAACAAAAATCTCATATCTAACAAAATTCTCATATCTAACAAAAATCTTATATCAAACAAAAATCTCATGTCTAACATAAAACCTCATACATATGTTAACAAAATCTCATACTTAACAAAATATCATATCTAACAAAAATCTCATATCCAACAAAAATCTCATGGTTATCTCATATAAAACTGACTTAGGCATACCCCCAAAGATATAAAACTGGCGCTATTCATGTCTCACTCTCACTCTATTTCGGTATATGGGAATGCAAGAAATATAATCTCAGTTCGCTCGCTTCAGTAGCTTTCGAGCATCCATTTGTGGTGGTCTCTTCGCCCGTTTTGTAAATGTCGGCCGATGTTTTTTTCATGTTGTCAGCAATAAAATTTGAATTATTATCACTTTTGACTACAAATTTAATTAATTTAAGCGATTGGCTATGAATATTCTTTTTTTTTTGCGATTTTTAATCGCTCATTTATACATGTGTATTGAATATACACCACCGGAACGCGCGGATTTTTTTTTTAGCACAGGAAGGGAAAGGTTAACTTCATCCAAAGATAAACCCATGAACATGAACCAAGATTTCTTCTGAATTATTATTGCAGTATTATACACCAGATGACCGTGAAAGTTGCAATAGGGTGAAGGGAAAAGGTCGAAACTAAAAATTTACTTGATAATACATATACATTATCTCTGCTCGAGGATAGGGCTGATCTGTATATTTTTTTGCTGATCGGAGACGCAGTTTTTTTTTTGGAATATTAAATAATACTTGTTTTGAGTACCAACCGAAAATCTCCATTTTACTTTAATAGGAATGAATAATTATACTTCAAATACTTTAACTGGCCGAGACGGAGTATCCTCGATTTTATCTCTGTAATTTCATTTGTGAAATTAAATTAAAATCATCTTCAAATATGAAATAAAATTCAATATTAAAAAGTACATTTCACTCTCTGGCCCTGTTCGAATGCGAGCAAAACTCAAATTTAATTTCGTCGTATTAAAACCGTCATCTTCAGGCAGAAAATTAAATACTTATTTCTTAAGAATCATTCTCACGGTCCACGAGTTAATGAAATTGACTGATGACCCGAGAACCAAGGTTCTACGAAGGATATTATGAGAAATAGCTATTTGAACTATTAATTTTTGGATGCTCTTTTGTGTTTAGTTTCGTGATTTATAAACATTTTGTATTTCGTTATTCTTAACTATTTCCCATTTTATTTTATTACTATAAAATAAATTAAATATCGTATTGTATTTACTTCAAATAATTAAATAAATAATTGGTTTTTTATAGCTAAATTCCTCGTGATCTTTTATAATTGTCAGTCATCCTGCGTATGCAAAGTTCCGATGGAAAGAGATCAAAGTTTCGAGACGATTATCCAGTTTAATTTGCTACGCCTTTAGTTAAGCTGGAGTTTTTACATATGTGTAGCGCTCTCCTTAGTCGCTTAAAAGTGATATATCATAATTATCTTTGCTAATCAACATACAAAGTACAAATTACTGCACCTGATCATCCAAGGCAAAATAGAAGGTCGAAGAGGTGTTGGCAGAAGGCAAATCTCCTGGCTCCGCAATATACGTGATTGGACTGGTATAAGGAGCGTTGGGGATCTTTTTTCGGGTTGCCGGGGACAAAGATGTCCACCCTCAGGTGATATTCAATGCTGGGGGAAACTGACATGACACTGGGAAGAAGAATAATCAACATACGTGTATAGTAACATAAAAAAATAATTTAGATGTAAAATAAGTACTAATGATAATCTGGTACCCATTGAAGTACTGGTGCTGTTAAGGTGTTGCGCTGGTGCCGCGCTAGTGTTGGTGAAGTAATAGTTGCGTGTTGGTGTCGCGTTAGTGTCATTTTGGTGCCGCGCTAGTGCCGTGCTGGTGGCTGGTCCCCGCACTGGTCCCCGCGCTGGTTCCTGCGCTGGTACCGCGCTGGTCCCCGCGCTGGTGCTGCGCTAGTAGTGTTAGTGAAATAATAGTCGCGTGTTTGTGTCGCGTTAGTGCCATATTGGTGCCGTGCTAGTGCCGCGCTGGTCCTCGCGCTGGTTCCTGTGCTGGTGCCGCGCTGGTACCCGCGCTCGTTCCCGCGCTCGTTCCCGCGCTGGTGCCGCGCTGGTGCCGCGCTGGTGCCGCGCTGGTGCCGCGCTGGTGCCGCGCTGGTGCCGCGCTGGTGCCGCGCTGGTGCCGCGCTGGTGCCGCGCTGGTGCCGCGCTGGTGCCGCGCTGGTGCCGCGCTGGTGCCGCGCTGGTGCCGCGCTGGTGCCGCGCTGGTGCCGCGCTGGTGCCGCGCTGGTTCCGCACTGGTACCGTACAGTTTCTACGCTGGTGCTTTGCTAGAGCTACATGTTTCATTGAGAAATATTTATTTTATTTTAAACTTATTTTTATTCAGGAACTGAATAATAAAAGACGATTCACAAGTCTGACATTTAATAGGTTAATTAATAAGAAAAATAAATAATCGGCGAAACAGAAAGAAAACACATATTGAAAGCTGAGAGACAATTGGAAAAAAAAGTTAAACGGTCGGTTGTATAATAAATATTTATTTAACAACTGAACGTGCATACGCATAGTTGTGTTTGATATACTATACTTAATACAAACTTGATCCGATCTTCTTACGATCACTGACTAAATATTTAAACACAACATTCTTAGAGGATTTACAGATTGCCCATATATTTTGGAGCAGATAAGCTTTTGTATTCCACCAAAAACAACGCTTCAAACAAATTTATTTTCTTCCCGATATGTAAACCACGTCTGCCTAGAACTCGAATATAACGAGACCGCAGAACTAAAAATGAACAGTTTAACCCTAACGATGTTTACACACATATTTAATAACATTACAGAATTATTTAAAACAATTTTAAAAACAAAATTATGTTTTAGATTTTCGACCTGTTTTTTTGTTATAACTCATGTTTTTTTTTATGTTTTAGTTTATTGCGTTCAGCCTTCAAGTGTGATAATTTGACTGATTTGAAACTTATAAAAAAAAGTATCTTTCCATTATTTTCCTTTTTAATCTCCCTCCCATTCAACTTCCTCGCACAATAAGTCACCAAAAAATAGCCAAAGGAGCACGAACAAGACTGAATCTTGTTTGTGCTTCCCTGATGATGAGATGAAAACCTTGAAACCGGTAGTTTTATACCGTTATATAAAGTGGAATAAACAGTGTTTGTCTAAACGAATCACAATGTCCTTTAACCTCCACAGTGTTAATGCCTTAACTGTAATAATAATTTTATGAATTTATATATATATTTATTATTACCCATGACAAGAAATATACGAGGCGTATCCAGAAAGTAAGTGTACTGAGGCTCTCACGACCGGATGGATTTTATTTTCTACATGTTGGCTACACTTCCGTGTAGCCTGACCCTTCCCCTCCGCAACGAGACTGGTTCGAGGTCAGTACGTTGAGAAGTGTCGACGCGACAACACGTATTGTGAAAAATGTCAATCCAATCTCCCGCCAAGTGCGAAATACGCGGCGTCATCCGTTATCTTGTTTGGAAGGGAAAACCTCCGGTTGAGGTTTATAATGAGGTAAAAACTGCATATGGTGATAAAGCTATGAATCGTACGAGTGTTTACAAGTGGTGTCGCGAGTTTAAAAACGGTCGTACGTCTGTGCATGATGATCAGAGGAGCGGAAGACCTTCAATTGTGACTGACGAAACTGTTTTGGGACTGTCAAGGCATAATTTTATTTAAATATATGCCTCAAGGGGAGACCATCAACTCTGCAAGATACTGTGAGACCCTAAAACAATTGCGGAGGGCGAGAGGAGAGGCATGCTGACAAAGGGAGTCTGCTTGCTGCACGATAATGCCAGACCACACACGGCCAACGCCACGAAGGAACTGCTCGCCTCGTTTAAATGGGATGTCCTGAACCATCCCGCGCATTCCCCTGACCTAGCACCTTCAGATTACTATCTCTTTACCTCCCTGAAGCTGCACATGGGTGGAAAAAGGTTTTCAACCGACGAGGAGGTAAAGGAGGAGGTGGAGAAGTAGACGGAGGGGTTGGCGGGAAACTACTTCGAGGAAGGCATCAAAAAGTTGATACCCCGCTTCACCACCTGCATTGAGAGGAATGGCTACTATGTCGAAAAATAGCTTACATATGTACTACGGTAACCACGTAATTTTTTTGTTTAAATAACAAAAATTGTAACCTACAAACATTCAGTACACTTACTTTTTGGACTTACCTAGTACAAAATTGGTGAAAAAACAACAGGTCATTTAATTTGGACTTACAATTTTAATGGATCTGGGTTTGTTGCCTTTTATTTGTTGTATCCCCAGTAAACTAGGCTTTTGCCTGTATCTCACTGAGGATTACTGGTTAAATTATTAGTTTACTGTAAAACAGTCTGGTACTTTTAAGTTCATGAATATAATAATATAAGTTCCATGCTAGTATAATAAATGCGACTATGTTAATCCAAAGGTCCTTTCATAAAAATAACTTGGAATCTAATTAACTCATATTTTCTCGTCGTAAATCTTGAAAATTCCTCGTAGAAATGCAATCTTAAAAGAAAAATGCAATATTATGTAAAGTAAATCTAAAGTTATAATGATGAAAAAACTATTCTAAAGAAAAAATTTAATTTATTTTTACACTCAATACCAACTACGAAGTTGCAATTTTATTTCATTTATTGAATAACTTTTTCTTTCATGTTCATTACAATCGGAAAGAAAATTCCGTGTTAAAAATATGACGGTTTATCAGTGACCGTTTATTTTTATGAACATTAATATATTTTCATTCCATTGAGATGTAGAAAAACAATAAGACTTCTTCTTCTCCCTGGCTCCATCCCAACTCACTGTCTGCGAAGACTGTTGGGGTCAGCTCTCCTCGTCCTCAGGTTGTATGCTCTTCTGTCCCGAACTACGTCAACCAGGCCGTGCCTCTGCATCAGATTATCTTTTTGCACCACCCATGAATTCTTTGGTCTTCCTCTGGTTGTTATTTGAGGAAGATCCATGGAGATTGCCTGGTTCACAATGTGATCGGGTGCTCTGCGTCCAACGTGCCCATACCATCTCAATCGCCTCTCCTCCATCTCGGTGTTGATGTCTGTAACACCTAGGCTTCCACGAATACGTGAGCTTTTTATTTTGTCTCTTAGAGACACACCAGCTGACCATCTTAGCATGCGCATTTCAGCAGTTTCTAGTTGCCTAGAGTAACATTTATACATCGTCCAGCATTCTGAGTCATAGAGGAGTGCGGGTCTGACAATCGTTTGATTTACTTTTCCTTTTAACTTTACTGGCATTTTCGGATCACATAGAACTCCCGTCATTGATCTAAACTTCATCCATCCCACACTAATTCTATGTGTTACATCTGCTGCACATCCTCCATCGCTATGGATGAGTAACCCAAGATACTTAAAGGAGTCACAATTTATTAATGTTTCTCCATCCATTTGCATTACAATAAGATATGTATCCAAATAGTTGAGAATTTGTTTCGTGACACCAAAGACAGGGATATCTTCTCAAGAGTGATCGGCAACGTCAGGGCAACTACAAAATAAATTTAAAGGGCACTGAGCTGGTACATCGTACGTTATTTTCAAAATTTATAATTTGCCTTAAGCAAATTTGGTTTTAAATATCAGTTAAATGAATAAACTGTTAAACCACATATCAATTGGTTTTCTGAACGAAAAAAGGCATTGTAAGGATAAAATAGGTTTTCCAGAACAAATTAAAAAAGATGAATTCATAAAAATGATAGCTTTGAAAATGTATAATTTATTCTTGTCAAATCAAAAACCTAATGGGTAAAGTTAATTTGCATGTCGTGATATGGGGAATACTGGTAACAAAATGGTTGGAAAATTTATACATCCTTTTTTTTCAAAGAGGATTCAAACATAACAGAAAAATATATATTTCTACCCTTCAATATAATGTTTGAATAATAAATAAAATATTTAAATTGGCCAAACTTGTGTAAAAAAGGTTTAACAAATCACTGAAAAATATATAACATTAATTTAAATGTACCACAGTTCGATTTTATGTAAATAGTTAAAAAAACTATTCGGTTTATTAACTTGAGAAAAATCTTATATTATAAAAGGCTTTGTTATTTGTATAGTCGCACATTGTTTATTCCTTTTAATATTACGTTATAACCCTACCGGTTTCAAAATGTTCTCCTCATCAGCAGAGGAGCACAAATAAGACTGAATTATGTTCGAACTGGTACCGACCTGCAAGTTTTTCAGTCTTACTGGCTATATTAAAAAAGTATGGTGATTTGAAGAAATAAACAAATCACTTAAAAACAGTCGAAAAAGAGAATGACCCAATTTAATAAATAAATTCAGAATTAAATTTTTTAATTCACATTTTATGATTACGATGATGCTTTTCAAATAATAAACAAAGAAGAAAAATTTTGAAAAAGGAAACCTTTGTTCAGACTAAATAAATAAATAAATATAGGCTTATTGATGGCAACATAGTATGTACATAATGTATTTAAATACACCCTAAAAAAACACATTCATTGCAGAAAATACATTTAAGAGAGAAGCTATCAAAAGGTCTGAGCTCATCCATTAACATCCCCTCGGTCAATATACACCCTACCAATATATGGCGAGCCCAGCCGCGAGGACACCAGATTTTTTTCAGCCCACACCCTTTTACACACTAATGTTGTATATGTAAGTCAAAAGCAATAGGAAGTGGTTAATATAATCTTTAATGTCAGTCTAAGTCTATCAGCAAATTATTATTTTCTCATATGGTTTATCTCTCACAGTCTAGTGTTTAGGTTTCTCGTCCATGATACAGCCTCAAGAGTAGCCCGATACATTTCCTCAAATTCTACCGGAAACTAATATATTGGACACTACTCAGTGGTATTGTCAACAGTCTGAACCATTTCATATGAGCTCTGCAGGGAATCAATGAAACCCCACATACACTAGATGTTTGCACTGCAACCATAGCCACACCTACAATTTTTAAGAGAATATCACAATTCTCATGCGGCAGGCCAAGTCTTTGGACTCTTCTCAAAGTGAATATTTCCAACCGAGGACTGAATCTATTCCTATTGCCAATCATCTGGACATTTTATGTTCCTCTCAGCTAATTGTTGTCCCTCGATTTACAAAGGTTGTCGAATGTCTATTAACATCTACACACACGACATACCTACTCCCCCAAACTGTAAGCTCGCACTCTTTGCTGACGATGCGGCATGCTACGCATCGTCACTCAAGGTAGATCGAGCTGGTCGCCGTCTTCAGATTGTTCTTGAGATTCTTGAGAAATACTACCATGACTGGAGGCTCAAAATCAATGACGCCAAAAGTTAGGCCATCATGTTCTCCCGCAAAATCAAGGAAAGAGTGCCGTTGATGCCCTTATTCATCGGTGGTTGCCTGGTTGAGTGGCAGGACGTGGTTAAATACCTCGGCCGGCACCTCGACCAGCGACTGACGTGGAAAACTCATTTGAATACCATCAGATATAAGGGTTATAAGGGCATAGGGGCTATCAGTTCGATATTTCATCGACGCAGCTTCTTTTCACCCAAAAATAATAAATTCGTATATAGGTATAGCCTTGACAAATGTTTGTACAATAATTTACTTTGTTTAACAAAAAAAAAAGGTAAAAAAAGAAAGGTAGTCGAAACTTATGGTGAGTTGGATAAGCGTAAGAAATACCCATATACGTTGATAGCGTATATAAGTAATGGAAACGAGAAAATATAATATTTAGTCAGCAAAAGGCTTTGAATTGTTTGGAAAGAAGGAATTATTTTTTTTATTCGTGTAACGATTTTGGTTAAGTTTACAATACGTTTGTAACTGAATAACAAACGAACGAAATAAAAATAACATTTAAGGGGGTTATTAAAACCTTGAGTCTGACTGAAATGGATATACCCTTATAAAATAATTTCACGGTTAATTCAACTGTAAGATTCGGGGCAATTTTAGCGTTAAGATTCACGGTCATTTCCAACGGTAAATGATAAGATTTTTCAGCAGCAATTGGTAAGGTTTTTTAGTATGAAATTTAACTTAATTAGCCTGGAGACGCAGTAAATTCACAGTACTCCAGCATCTTCCATCTTCAGCTGAATTACCCTATTAGACAGAGTCGCCTTTTAAGCGAGGGGGTACTCAAGTGATGGTCGCAGTCTTTGCTGACACGATAATTCATTCTGCGTAACCTGAGTGACAAATTGCTGGGCCGGGGACCACAATTTAACATCACCATTTAATATATTATATTACTACTAAATAAATTTAGTAGCTGAATTATCGCTTTTGAATTGGCTCTTTTTGTGTGTTAAAATTTTATTTCAATCGAAAAATTTCCTGCTATGATAGTTAAAACTAATTTATCATGTCGAATATTTTCGAAGATTTTCCCTGCTACTTGTCACTTAGCTAAAATTATAGCTGAATGTTAAGCAAAGTTTTTTGACATCACCCTGAAGATGAAGACTGCAATGCCTTCGAAATGTTGGTCAACATCAAAGCCTACTCATTGAGACAACAATTCTAAAAAACATGTTTTTTTTATAATGAATACTTATTTAAAAATTAATAATAAGAAGCAAATATCCCACAAACATAATAGAGTGCGAAAAACTCACCATAATTTTCTTTGTTAATTTAAGATTTTTAACTCAACAAAAAAACTTTGGGAGACAATATTTGTGACCCTTTTTAGCTTTTCCAGATCACCGCTATTAAATCTTCCTTTATTGAGATACTTTATTTTTAATTATATTAAATGATCCTTCTTTCCAATTTCCAAATCATCGATGACTTAGATAATTAAAATTTGTTTATAATTGTCTTTTTGTCAGTTGGGTGTTTTTCCCTATATCAAAAAAAAATCTCCACCTTAAACTCAAAAATGTGTAAAACAATTGTGTGATTTATAGAAAGGGAATACCCCCAGGCATTAAACTTGCCATATATTGCACTCTAGGAATGAAATAAGTTAAAAATGAAACTCTTAAATAACGGACAGGCTTATCTCACTCCATGAAAACATTTTTGAATAAGCAAAATAATTCATTGGTTGAAAACAATTAACATAAGCTTTTTATTTCACAATTTCGTAGAAAATTATATCTACAAAAATATTAATCTAAAATAAGTTTTATTATATTTTATATATTGTTTATAGTTAAGGCATTAACTTTGTGGAGGTTTAAAGACATTGTAATTTGTTTTATCAAACACTGTTTATTCCACTTTTTGTAACGGTATAGCCCTACCGGTTTCAAGTCTTTAACCCCATCTTCAGTAGAGCACAAACAAGACTTAATTCTGTTCGAACTGGTACCGACATACACGCTTTAAATGGTTGGGGGCCTTTGGGTTGGGGACTGGGGGCTGAGGGAGACATGGGACGATCTCGGCCAGCAGGGGAGAGATTTTTAGGATATATGTGTTTACCAGATGTTCGCTTCGATGTACTAACTTAGAAATTTCTAGGGACTCTAATCTGTCCAATTTCTTTCCGTTACTACTGATATGTAAGAATTTGGCATCATCGATAGAAAATGTATGGTTTTCACGGTGACAATAATTAGCCATTTCAGAATAAATTACAGGATTTGTTAAAGTGGATTTGTGTTCACTGAATCTCTTTTCAAAGGATCTTTCTGTATTTCCTATATATAAATTATCACAGTCAGCACATAAAAGTTTAAACACACCACTGTTTCTAAGTATTCCATGTTTGTCTTTCCCGTTAAATAAGAATTTCCGGAGATTAAAATTAGTGTAAAAAGCTAAGTATTATTAATACACAATTGTTCTATTTTTCATACGGAAATACATTATTGATTCTATTAAATATTTCTCCAATTATAGATTGTATTACACATATACCGTTAATGTTCCTCAATTTTTTTTTAATAAAACCTTCAGACAAAATATGATTCATAAATAAAAATAAGAGGCTTTTATATTTACTTACACTTAAACAAAAGATCCCCGAGTAGGTGAAAGACGCCCTGAAGTTGACCACACCTGTGCAAAGACCGTCACTGAGGAGCACTCAAGTTCGCCGAGTTAGCAAAACGTAAGTTATACTCGCAAAGCTTCACACGCTATTTAAAAGCCTCCTCAAGAGGGGTGGAAGAAGCCTCGTTGCTCCGAAATGGCATTCACAAAATCGAAATTAAAACAATCGCTTATAAATTCCCTGAAATATAACTATAAAATAAAATTTGATTATTCTTCAACGTTATGGGTATGAAATGTTATGGCATAGTTTGTCTCTGTGCCGCAATGAAGAGGTATTTACGATTTTAATTTATGCAAAGTTTTAGGTCGACAGTTACCTCGAATCTTAACTATTTGAGTTATTTGAAAATTATTAATATTGTCATTTTATATCACAGTTTGGTTGAAAATTATGAAGTTTAAAAGAATTATTATTTATATTTTTCATATTATTCCACAATAAATTCTGGTATTTAAAACACTCAATAAATATAGTAACTTTTTTTACATCATTTAACTTAAGTTTCAGAAACTTTCATATAAACAAATTGGATCTTATTTTTTATGAAATTTTTAAAGCCTTACTGTGAACCGAGAACAAATGGAAAATATCATAAACCAGTGGTTCAAAAAAATTAAATAAATGATCTACATCATAACTTGCTTGTTATAAGGGTAGTTTTTTTATAAGCTTAGTACCTTTAATTACCAAGAAAATTTCCCTTTAAATAGAGTGCATCCTTTGGGAAATCAATTTACTGAAATTGTCGATATACGTATATTTTGTCGTTGTACGTCCATAGTATTTTGTCGTTGTACAATACGTCCATAGTATTTTGTCGTTGTACGTCCATAGTATTTTGTCGTTGTACAATATGTCCACAGTATTTTATCGTTGTACGTCCATAGTATTTTGTCGTTGTATGTCCATAGTATTTTGAGCTATAAACTCAGCCCTATTGCAGAATTAATAAAGTACTGTTCTTTTGTCATTTATGTTAAATTGGTATGGTGAGGTGGAGGCAGCTGAATAGAGACGGCCCAGTATCATGTGATCAAAAGTGTTAATTATCAATTCGTTATGTTTTCGTAATCATTTTGACTCGTGTACTTACCTTACTGATTATTATTATTTTATATTCCTATTTAACACTTTTATTGCAATACAATCTGGCGGGCTTATTGCCAGGCGGCAATCTCTTCCAACCAACCAGACAAAAGTAAATGAAGCAAGTTACGTGGTCGCATAAATCATTCAAATGACTATCCATCCCCACGAAATCCATAAACATATACGTGAGAACATGCCCACAAACCCCACAAAGACGGACAATCACCCGAACACTATTTTTCATATAAAGTGAGATATCATCAATCAAAAGGAAAGGAAGGGATGGTGGAGAGGAAAGGAAAAGAAAAATCAGGAATGAAACACGTTATTTTACTGACTAGAAATTAAGAGTTTTTTCAGTCGCTTCTTAAAGCATGCCAAGGACGGAGCGAGTCTTATATTGGTTTGTAACTGATTCCAAAGTCTCACTGCATGGACAGTAAAGGACGACGTGAAAAAAGAAGAGCGGTGAACTGGAAAGGCCAATAAACAATCTCTGTTTGAGCGTAGCGCTAATCCATGATTGGAAAGACGCTGAAAGTTTTCGGCGAGATAAGAGGGTGCGGCGGGACAGTTAAGGATATTATACAATAGAGACAGTATGTGAATTTGGCGTCTATTTCTAACATTCAACCAGTTCAATGCCTTCTGGTATGAAGTTATATGATCGTACTTTCGTAGGTTGAAAATAAATCTTAGGCACACATTTTGAAGACGCTGTAATTTGTCCAGCTGTTCCTCTGTAACATCCAAGTAACATACGTCCGCATAGTCCAGAATCGGAAAGAGCAGAGATTGTACGAGTAAAATTTTGGTTTTAGTTGCTAGAAATCTTTGCAACACTTTAAGGGAATGAAGGCTGAAGAAGATCCTTCGGCTTACCTCATTTATTTGATCTCGCCATGAGAGAGTGTTATCTATTAGCACTCCTAGGTTTTTAACAGTTTTATGTAATGGTATAATAGAGCCATCAAGTAATATTGGAGGAAGTAAGTCAGTGTTGAATTTACCGAGAAGCTGAGGGCTGCCAATGGCTGCCAATTTTATACGTATTATTTTAAATGTTTTTATGTGTTTATTTGTCTTTATATTTGAATTTGATGCATTGTTATATATATATTTTTATTTTAAGATATAATCTTAATTTACAATATAAATAATAACAAATTAATATTGTAAATTAAGAACAAACTACATTTTTTTGACAAGGTGCGTTGTATCGTTGATGGCAAATAATATAAACAAACAAAAAATGGTTAAAATAATTAAAATTGAAAAAATTTATTACTACAAATTAGAAGTCTCTTAATAAATTTTTTTGTCACATTTGCTTCTTTCATTTCTAATAATAAAAATATTAAACTGACAAAAAAAAACTTTTTTTTTTGTTTTTTTTTTCTGGATTTCTTTTATTACCAAAGCTTTATAATAAATAATGTAAATAAAATGAGTTAACAAAGCTTCTGTTTTGATTTTCTTTTTTTTCTATAATAACAACACCGCTATGCGTTATGGCAAAGCCAGAGCTTTACCAGTGGATACGCCAATGCATTTTTTCCAAAGAATGTCGTGCTCTATGACCCTTGTACGCTTTTCCTACTCAAACAAGTTACTCTGAATTGAGACTTCCGCACTACTTACATTGAATTCAATTTTTATTGCAAACAATTAAAACTTTTTATACTGTAACATATATTGTACACATTATTCACACAGCACAAATTCCATCCCACCACCACCTACACTAGTACGAGGGACAAAATAAGTCCCTATAAAGAGTGATTTACACTAGAACTTCGAAAATTTATTTATTTTTTTATTTTATATGTGACTTAGAAAGAATTGCCCAAAAATACTCATTCTTCGATGACAACACACCTAAGTGAACACATCCAGCAGCTTTGGGTGCTGTGTATGTGTGTTGTGTTAATATAACATCATTGACTTTGATAAGACCTCCTAAAAAAAGTTGTCTTCAAATGTTCCCTAAAGCTTAACATTATTACCACTAATAGATATATCACAGATACAGAAAATCACATGATTGATGCACCTTAAGGTAAAAGATGGAATTGTGATGGTGTTCTTGATTATGTGGCCTAGTAACGATGATGACGTAGCAGTTTAAACAGGCCAAAAAATATTTAACCTTTGGATTCAATTTGTCAAAAAATTGAGCATTCTGAAGAGCAGTTTAGTTCGATCACACAAATGACTCATATTATGGGGGACAAAATAAGTCATCCACCATTCATTTAGAACTACAGTAGAAGATCAAAGTTTTTTTAATTTTTTTCATGAGCACGACAACACGTAGGGGTGACACAGTTGAGTGTGAAAATAATAATAGTGACGACGGACTTAAGGTTCAATATCACTGGAGAAGGCAAATGACTCGCTGTTCAATATATTTTTTCTTATAAAGTGGCTTAAGACCTGAAGCTTAAACTACCCAGCAAGTTGTCAGTACTATCACAGAAAGTTTCAAATGCAACAAAACTATCCACTAGATTGAAGTAGCTATCGGTCCGAAATTGGACTGATGTAAGGTTGAGTGGAGTTCAGAAATTATTGACCCGATCATCATTGCTCTACCACAGAGTGTATTCTGTGGAGTTATCCAGATGTTCGCAAAAGAGCAATATTACAAAAGGACGAGGAGACATGAAAGAACCTGAAGAGTATTATATCAAAGCTACCATAGCCAGAGATATATTGGGTAGTGTAATAGTTTGAGTACATCCACGAAGAGTTGAGGCGCGCTCTTATTAGCTTCACATAGTACCTAACAGTCATCCGTCGAGTATCACCAGTTCCACACGTAGCTCAGTCGAGAACAGCTGCTAACAAACCACTTCAAATTAAAGTTCAGTCAAGCCCTTAATTTAGTTATTGTTTCTTAGTCAAGTATTCACCTGTGATTTTTTAGATGTGTATTGGACATTCTTTCACATAAGAACATTTAAAAAATATCAAAATTTTAAATGCTTACATGTGTAGCGACCGTGCGTGCGGTCACTGAACCCACTGAGGTGACCCTTGCCCGCGCGGTCATTGAACCCGCAAGTGGCGAGTGCGAGGCGGCACCGAGCGAAGGTCGCCCGCGCGGTCATTGAACTCACTAGTAGCGAAGAACGAGACACCGATATATCTCTTGCCTCTCCTGCAGACCGCAATATGAAATGTATATAGAACGTGCAACAGTAAACATGTGTTCAGCGGAAGCGAGACAGCGACACGTTCTGCGCCGTTCTATACGTTATAAATACAGACGCTTACAAGAAACTTTCTCTTTGCTTATTCTGATCTCGACGACTTTTATTCAAACAACCATCATCCTTCTATTCGGAACACAAGTCCCTAAACATGTGCAAATATTACTTAAGTGAGAAAACGTTGGATAATTTACTTTTTGAATGCCTGCTAAATAACGCGTATCTAATCTTTTATGAAGATCTGATTTTGACGAATAACCCAATGCCAACCAACGAGCGAACACTCATTACAAACTTGTCTCCCTCCGTTTGCAGAGAGTTAAGAGAATTTAAAGTTACTAATGAATTAAATATATTAAACGAAAGTTCTTGGTCTTATTCTAAATTTTCTTAGCAAAAGCTTACTGATATTGTGATTCTATCACAGTTTTCTTAACGAGTGTAATCGACTTATCATTACTCACTGACTAAGAATAATCAAATAAAGGTGGATAATCTTTAAAAAACTTAAAAGATGATTTTGAAATCGTATCGAGATTTCGAAAATAATTTATTCATTCTTATAAAGCACGCGCTAGAGTATTTATCAATTTTTGAGATGCATGACCGCACAGTAACGTACTGAAACTCTGTGCGGAAGGTCGCCGGTTTGAACCCTGCGCTACACTGCTCCCCTCGAATTACATAGGTATTTTTGTCCTCCTAGCATTTGGAGTTATAAGGACCTGTGGCGTTCGCACGCTCGGTCAATGACCGGCGATCCGAGCCGGTCATTCAACTCATTGCCGGGCGTGGAGCGCATTCCATGCTAGAGAGAAAGGGCAGCATATCTGTCGCGCCAGTTCCCAAATCTGAATGATACCTACATACGACATTAATCGTAGTGCGAATGCAGAAGCGAGACGGCGGCATATACCGAGCGCATTCCCGCACACATTCAAGAATGATATAAATACCTACGTCTACCAATAAAATTTCTCTTTCAGCATTGCGATTTAAAACGAGTTTTATTTATCAACAAATCATCATCATCTCTCATTTAAGGAACACATCTCCTAAAGACCTATAACTTCAATCGTTTCGATTTGAACAAAAAATAGAAAGATGTCGATGTGATCCGATCGTCTCCCTTCAGGGGTGCCATCAGGTCCAGTACAGTGGTGTGGATAGGGAGTTTGCTGGTGTGTAACGGTACCCTTACTTAAAAAAACAAACTTTACTACATATTTTCGCATCGGGGTTCAAACCGGAGATCTTTCGCATGGAAGTCCAGAGATGTTATCGTGCGGTCATGTCACTCTTTATTTTCAAAAAGAAAACATATTTTTGGCATCATAATAACATCAACAAATAAGTTTTGTGTAGTTACAATATTTGTTCTTTTTTGAGTTAGTAGCGATGATATTTGCTATCGATAATTATTTGCGAAATAAAGACTTTAAAGTAATAATGAAAACTTATAAGCATTTTTAAATAAGACAAATCCATTTATATAAGAAATGTTGATTATTTTTTTCGATAGAGTTTTGTCAATTTTCTAAAAAGGTTAATCAACAATGGCAAATAAATATTTAAACCAGATTATTAAAAAAAAACTTTGCCTTCTCACTCAAATTTAAAGTAGAGTAGAACTATAACAGATTTAGATAAAGTATATCAGTTCTACGTAGACTACGACTCTTTTTATATAACAATTTTATTATATACCGGTCTGTAAATATGAAACCGGAATTGGCCCATAGATGGATTTAGTTGTCAATGTAGAGATTGTCAAACCGCGTCATTGGCGCCTTTTTCTTGTGTTTACATTTGTTAAAGACTATTGACTCACAACAATACAAGTTTAATACAACTACATATGTTTTCATAGCGTTGAACATGTCTGTTTTTGTGCCTGAAAAGTACGATTTGCGGACAGCGTTGATTTTTTGTTACAATTTGAAGAAAACTGCTGCAGAATCACATCGAATGCTTGTCAAAGCTTACGGTGAGCGTGCTCTTGGTAAATCACAGTGTTTTGAGTGGTTTAAAAAATCAAAAGTGACGATTTTGAAGTGAGAAACGAAGAACGTGGAAGACAACCGAGAAAGTTTGAAGACGCCGAATTGCAAGCATTGTTGGATGAGGATGACGATTAAATGCAACAACAACTCGCGGATCAATTAAATTTCGAGAAGCCGTCTTCATACGTTTGAAAGCCAAAGAAAAGATCCAGAAGGTAGGAAAATGAGTTCCACATGAACTGAATGAAAACCGAAAAAGACAGCAGGAAAACCGAAAAACCATTTGCGAAATGCTGCTCACCAGGTACAAAAGGAAATAATTTGACCATCGAGTTGTGACTGGCGATGAAAAATGGATATATTTCGAGAATCCTTAGCGTAAAATATTATGAGTAACTCCAAGCAAACTAGCGAAATCGACTACAAAACCAAATCGCTATGGACGGAAGACAATGCTCTGTGTTTGGTGGGATCAGAAGGGTGTTATCTATTATGAGCTGCTAAAACCGTTAATACTGAACGCTACCGACAACAAATGATGGATTTAAACCAAGAATTGCGTGAAAAATTACCAGAATATCAAAAGAGGCTACCCAAAGTGATTTTGCTTCATGATAATGCCCCATCGCACACAGCAAAACCGGTCAAGAATACGATTGAGGCGTTTAGTTGGAAAATAATTTCGCATGCGGCTTACTTACCAGACTTGGCTCCATCTGATTACTACTTATTTGCATCTATGGGACACGCACATGCTGAGCAGCGCTTCACTTCTTACGAAAATGGCTCGATGATTGGTTTGCTTCAAAAGAACAACAGTTTATTTGGCGTGGCATCCACAAATTACCAAAGAGATTGGAAAAATTTGTAGCTAACAATGGGCAATACTTTGAATAACATTTTTTCTACCATTTTCATACAATAAATGTGTATTTTCTATAAAAAAAAACCGGTTTCATATTTACAGACTTGTGTACACCACAACATGGCAGAATTATTGCCATGTGGCAATATCTTTTAACCAAGCCAAAATACATTTTAGGTATCTTAAACAACAGAATGAATTCCTTCTTTAACCTTTCCTTCCCTGTGTTGGGTATCTTCTACACGTTGCTTCTAATAACCATCAATATCTCTATAAATATAATAAATACAAGGTTAAGATTTAAGGTATTCCTCCATAATATATTTACGCATTGATTTAAAAAATAATATTAATAATAATCAGAATTTATCGACTACATCGAGGTGTTTTGTAAAGATCGAAAACAAATTCGCATTTAAACACGGCGAGTGCCTCGTCTTGACGATAGGTGAATAGTATGCGGGAAGCGCGACACTATATTTGCATCTCACTCTTGCATACTATACTGAATTGCGAGGAGCTGAATTTTCTCAACGTCGCAAGCAAAGGCGTATGCGTTGGGGTATGCGACTGACGTTTCGCGCCACTAGTTGCCTCTAGGCTTGCGAATAGGCTAGACGTACGCCCGTTCCGTGAGCGTTTTTTAATGTTTTCAGATGGTTTTTTAATGTTTTCAGCAAATAAATCTCAATTATTATAATTTTTAACTTCAATTATAATTAATTAAGGGGATTATCTATGAATGTTCTTATTTTTCCGATTTAAAATTGCTAATTTTTTATTGCGTACTCACTACCCAACACCGGAGCACGCGTATTATTTTTATCACCGTAAGGGAAGGGTTAATAAAATTAGATTTGAACGGGAATCTAAGTCTCCCCCGGTCAGGTGACAAGCGTCTTATTTTAATGGCCATAGACATCGTCACATAATGAGCCATATATTACATCTTTCAATTGACAGGCTTAACTTCTCTTGATTCAATATAATGTTTTGTATTCTATAACACTTTCGTTGTACACAGTACAACCTGATAGTTGTGTAGGGAATACCCACGTCCCTAAAATATTGTCAACATGCAGGGTCAACGACCGATGAATCAACCTCTGGATATGTACAAATGTCACATACCAGAACGTCAATACTGTTTACACGCAAATAATATTTACATCGCATTCCACGGTAGAAAGAGAACATATCACGCCGTCTCGCCGTTTCGACAATAAATATCCTACCCACTGTATTATCCGCAGCGCTTCCGACCACCTCAGCACGCGCAGGAGTGAGATCGAGATATACCGCGGACGCATTCGCGCGCCCCGTTCTGAAATTCTATATATACCTACTTATCGATGAATAAAGAGCACTTATTATTATTCACTTGACCATTCATCGCTGTTTACTATTTATCGATTATTCACTCTCAATTTTTTCGCATTCCTGAATCGACGTATTTTATTTTAAATACAAACAAATCAAAATCATCAGCACGTCCTACTAGGACATACGCTAAAGGTGTATTGCCATGTAGCAAACTCGTCCAGCCAACCGGAAAGATGTTAAAGATGTCTTGTGATGTGAAAATCAGACTAAAATCTTTTTTTTTTTATCAGGGCTCCAGCGGTATTTGAACCCGCAACCTTCAGTTTGGGAGACAGACGTCTTACAAACTAGGCCACGGAGGTCGTCAAATCACCTGTATTATTGTGTGATGTTTTTTTATATTCAAAAGCCATTTTAAATTAATTGTGTTATGAAAAGAAAAACAACGACAATAATTGATATGAATAAAATACCGATATACTCGTAAAATATTTTTCAGACCACAATGAGTGCAGAATTCATCGATTTTAATTACGAAACAGGGGATGAATGCAAATATGAATGACGTCCGGGAATCATGAATTGTGAATGGTGAATTGGATTAGCGTTAAAGGTGTGCGATCACTACGTTACGCGGCGTGAATCTTTTATGCAATCAAATCTATTCAAAACATTATAGCATGGTGGAAAGCTGTTCCACATAGTTTCTCAGGAATATTATTACAAGAAAAATCCTCCCTTGCTCTTGATAATATTTTTTAATTGGGGCATATTCGTTTATTCTTATAAATCCCCGAGTTCAATGCGGAAAGGACTTCACGCTAGGCAATACTACCATACATGGAGGTATCAATAATGATAAAAAAGATCATTTTAAAAATTTGCAAATACCTACTTTTATTACTGTTGTTATTTATTCAGATAAAAATGGTTTATTCTACTTTATTTGTACCGGTAGTGTTACACCTTGTATAATACTACCAGTTTCAAGGTTTTCATCTCATCATCAGGGGAGCACAAACAATATTGAATTATGTTCGAACTGGTACCGACATACATGCTTATAACGTTAAAAAATTGGGTTGGAGATTATAGGTGGAGGGAGGCAGGAGATAACTTCAGGAAGCTATGTGAATATATGTGCTAGATGTTCATCCCAATGTACTAATGGACAAATTAGTGGCTCTAGATACAACTCAGTGCTTTGGGTTGAGCATTTGTCAAACACATATATTCCCTAGATTTCCCCGCTGCTTGCTGAAATTATCTCCTGCCTCCCTAACCTTCAATACTAAAACTAGATTTGTTACCATTAGAAGCGTGTATGTCAGTTCGAACATAATTAAGTCTTGTTTGTATTCCCCTGATGCGGTGAAATACTTTTAACCGATAATGAATTAACGCTACGCTCAAACAGATATTGTTTATTGGCCTTTCCAGTTCACCGCGCCTCTTTTTTTACGTCCAATTTTACTGTCCATGCAGTGAGACTTTGGAATCAGTTACAAATCAATGTTAAATTCGTTCCGTCCTTGGCATGCTTTAAGAAGCGACTGAAAAAACTCTTAATTTCTAGTCAGTAATATAACGTGAATCATTCCTGATTTCTTTTCCTTTCCACTCCACCATCCCTTCCTTTTCCTTTGATTGATGATATCTCACGTTATGTGAAAATGAGTGTTCGGGTGATTGTCCGTCTTTGTGAGGTTCGTAGACAAATGCGCACGTATGTGTTCATGGATTTAGTGGCGATGTATGGTTATTTGAATGTTTTTAGCAACCAATAACTTGCTTCATTTACTTTTGTTTGGATGGTTGGAATAGATTACCGCCTGGCAATAAACCCGCCAGTTTGTATTTGCAATTGGTAAATAAATAAAAAGTTGGCCGTTTGACAATAATCTCGCAATATGAATACCTTTCAATGAAGTGTCTTAATAAATATTCTATAAAGAAGATATAATAACTTTTTTTTTCAACATAGTGCTGTGATGGTCTTTGTGCTGCATCATGTTGTTGTTGTATTGCTGCTTCTCTGGAGTATTGCTTTGTCTCTATGATTAGTGTTATCACCTCTTTCTTAAGCCATGACTAAGACAACAACTGTTGTAACTCACGGACGTAAGAACAATGGCAGTTGATTCAACTATACTCGTACATTCACGTTCTATTTCTTCCACTCACATTTGTACTGTATATTTGTGCTGTTAATGGTATTTATTTAGACATGCTATTTAATACATCAGCCCTAATTAGCGCTACGCTTAGACAGATATAGTTTATTTGCCTTTCCAGTTCACCGCAGCTCTTTTTTTACATCGTATTTCACTGTTCATACAGTGAGACTCTGGAATCAGTTACACATCAATGTTAAACTCGCTCCGTCCTTGGCATGCTTTAAGAAGCGACTGAAAAAACTTTTAACTTCTAGTCAGTAACGTGTTTCATTCCTGATTTTTATTTCCTTTCCACCATTCCTTCCGTTGATTGATGATATCTCACTTTATATGAAAAGGAATATTCGGGTGATTGTCCGTCTTTGTGGGGTTTGTGGGCATAAGCTCACGTATGTACTCGTATGTGTTCATGGATTTCGTGGGGATGGATGGTCATTTGAATGTTTTTGGCAACCTTGTAACTTGCTTCATTTACTTTTGACTGGTTGGTTGGAATATATTGCCACCTGGCAATAAGCCTGCCAGATTGTATGTGCATCTCGTTCTACTAATGAGGCCATGTGTTTTCTATATCTCAATATCTATACATAAAATTCCCACAAAATTCTCAAAAAATCCAATATTTGTTCTATGTATGCGTTATTTACCTAAAAACAAATCTGAGTTCTTTACCTCTATGAAATAAGTCTTGGACAGTTACGTAAGTCTGCTTGGTGAAGTTTAGTAATATTTTGTGGTATACATACATAACATATATTGAACTTAAATATACATATAATTATTAAATAATTTTAAAACAATGACTGTAATTTAATATTACTACAGCTTTTTGTATCTTCATGTAAGTTTAAGATAAAGTTGAATTATTTAGCAATAATTTTAAGTACTTGTATAACCTGTCACATGTTCATTTGTATATAAAGACACTGTTGTTTCGTTAATTAAATAAATAAATTAATTAAATAAAAATGTTAAATAAACAGAAAGATTGCCGTTTGACAATAATCTCGCAATATGAATACCTTTCAATTCATCTCTATTAAAAAATAGTCACCCCACTTATTCTTCGTTGTGTATTTACCATGGTTTAACAAAATTTAGCTTAGTTATTTTAATTATTTTTCCATGTCCAAGTTGAACTCCAATACATCAAAGTCGGTACTAAAATACTGATGCGAACTTTTATCTTGGCAGATTTTGATATTGTCCGGTTCAAGCATACATTTTTTACTGTCCCATTGGCGTTGTTATGAGAAATTTTTCGGCTCAAAATAGTTATTATCAGTGGGGTAGGTTTCAATATTTGTGTTAATACAATCAACCTATATATTATAAATTTTGACAAAGTACTCATTCAGCTTAAAATGTACAGTAAGCGTATTTGCATTTTCAATATATGACACTTGTTCTGATTGTTAAATATATGAAAATCAAACACGTACTATTTATTGAAACATACACATTTGGCATGTATTGAAATTTATTGAAACATACACATTTATTGAAACATACACATTTGGCGTGTATTGAAATAATTTAACAAGAATAAAATTGAGTTTCAAAAACTATAGATCTCACGTATAATTTACAATTGAGCTGCGAAGGTCTAAATTCAGAAATATCCTTATTTATTAGGTCCTTACATATGAAATTGGCGTTTTGCCGTACTGGCAACTTTGATCTCAAATATCTTCTCTTTGGTTAGGAATTCCAAATTCAAATTTATACAGCTATTTACTCAAGTATTTGTGTTTCGAAAATTTTAATTCATTTGTTTTTTCCTCAATTGTTTTTTTTCTTTGCGTCACTCAGTTTACAAAATGGAAAACTTGAAATATCGCGTTATTTACGAGTACGAGTTCCACCGTGGCACCAGTGCTGCAGAAACGGCTCGAAGGATTAATGATGTGTACGGCGACGGTGCCGCAAAAGAAAACACAGTGCGTTTTTGGTTCCAACGTTTTCGTTCTGGAAATTTCGACCTGCAGAACAAGCCCCGTGGAGAAAGTTGATAATGAAGAATTGAAGGCTATTGTGGAAGCGGATCCATCGCAAACCACGTCCGAGTTAGCTGCAGGCTGCGGTGTTAGTGATAAAACTGTTTTAATCCACTTGAAGCAAATTGGGAAGGTGAAAAAGCTTGAAAGGTGGGTACCTCACGAATTGAGTGAAGCAAATCAACAAACGCGCGTTGACTGCTGCGTTGCATTACTCAACCGGCACAATAATGAAGGGATTTTGAATCGAATCATTACCTGTGATGAAAAGTGGATCCTGTATGATAATCGGAAGCGCTCATCGCAATGGCTAAACCCTGCCGAACCAGCCAAACCATGCCCCAAGCGAAAATTGACTCCAAAAAAGTTACTTGTGGGCGTTTGGTGGACTAGTGCTGGTGTCGTTCACTACAGCTTTCTTAAATCTGGCCAGACGATTACGGCAGATGTCTATTGTCAGCAACTGCAAACCATGATGGAAAAGCTAGCTGCTAAACAACCGAGGCTGGTTAATCGCTCTAGGCCACTGCTGCTTCATGATAACGCTAGACCACACACTGCACAACAGACGGCTACCAAATAAGAAGAGCTTCAATTGGAATGTCTAAGACATCCACCGTACTCTCCGGACCTTGCCCCAACAGATTACTATTTTTTTCGAAATTTGGATAACTTCTTGCAAGGGAAAAAATTCAACTCCGATGGGGCAGTCCAAACCGACTTCAAAGATTTTATTGATTCCCGTCCGAATGGTTTTTTTAGTAAAGGGATCGATGAACTACCTATGAGATGGCAAAAGTGCATAGATAGCAATGGTACATACTTTGATTAAATAAATATATTATATTAAAAAAAAATCAACTTTATGTTCCTCCCAAACAAAACGCCAATTTCATATGTAAGGACCTAATATTTTACTCAAACATGTAGTGTTTTAGTTAAAACAAATTAAAATATCCTGTTTTTCTTCATAATATAACAGTATCATCCTATAGGTTTAAACGTCTTCATCTCATCACTAGGGGGGCTCTAATAAGATTTTCTTATTAAATCACCGATGATGAGGTGAAAACCTTGAAACGCGTAGGGTGGGACCTTTGTATCATATTTAGTGGAAGAAACCAGTGTTTAAGGTATCTCAGTTAGGAATTTATAGATCTTTCTGATAAATGACCTTCGTGATAAGGTTAATAGAACGACATCTGTGTTTCACCAAAAATGACACATGTGTCACACTCAGGGGTTGCGGGATTAATTCACGTCAATACCCATTTTTTTATAAAGTTGTTAGCCTGATTTTCTCATCGGATAACTGTAACATTTTTCTGGTCGGTTGTTTAAGATTGACACATGAGAATACACCCGCCAGGTTGTACACAACATATCTCTTGCAGGGTAGAACAGATATAACATACATCCAAACGCTAAACAAACAGATCACACCCTCAGCTGGGATCTTCCACAGAGTACATTATGTAATGATGAATGACTGACTACCACGGGGTGACCCCTCCACAAGCAACACGTGGTTTAAACTTCATACATATATACGTATTCTCTCACCCTGCCCTTTTGGAGTACGCAAAGAGAACAGATCTCCAAAGTTTTCTATCTATGCACACAATTTTCTACCCTTTCACATTCATACATCTTGATTATAAAAATGCAGAATAAAATACAACTGTTTGCATCAAAGTGTTTCTTATGTCTCCGGTATCATCCAGAAATGTTCGAAAAAGTATCGAAACAACGCCTGTATTTTATTTTTACAAAAAAACATAAAAAAAATTTTACTAAACGAAATAAATAAAATAAAATATATCAAGGGATATGCATAGTTCCACACAAAACCTGTTTAACATCTTTCTGATTGGTTGGAAGAGATTGTCATATGGCAATAAGCCCGTCAGGTTTAATTGTATACAGCAAAAGTGTCATACAATTAAAAATAATAATTTGAATACATTTCTTGACCTCAATCGAGGACAAAAATCGAGAACATGTCTTGACCTCAATCGAGAACAAAACGAAAATAACTAACAAGATTATTTACTTGTTCTTACAGCATCCTTTTTCTCAAAATGTCTTGACTTGAATAGTTTTTATATGAACAAAATTTTTTTCCTCGGTGGTCAACAAATTAACGAGACAGTCAAAGGTCAAAAACTTCGCCATATAAAAAAAAACTATGTCTAAATACTTAAAATAAATATAAAAAGGCTAATACGGCATCTTTAAAGAGAGTGTTTTTAATGCCTTAACGACCCTTAACCGCAAGGACGTTTAAAAGTTAATGGCTGAGGCCGACTTATTTTTTACAAATAAAAATGGCTTCAGATATTAGACATTTCTCAAACTTATGCCTGGTATTTAGATTAAAACCTTTATATGACATTAATGATAACCTTCGTGGCCAAGTTGATAAGGCGTCTATATTTTAGTTTAGGAGTTATGGGTTCGATAAAAAAGACCACCTTTTTTCCAGTCTGGTTTTCACTTAAGATCCTTTTGAAATGTTTCTGGTTGGCAATTAACCAAACAGGTTATACTATATACTAGGTAAGTCCAGAAAATAAGTGTACTGAATTTTTGTAGGTTACAATTTTTTTTATTTAAACAAAAAAATTACGTGGTAACCGTAGTACATATGAAAGCTATTTTTCGACATAGTCGCCATTCCTCTCAATGCAGGGGGTGAAGCGGGGTATCAACTTTTTGATGCCTTCCTCGAAGTAGTTTCCCGCCAACCCATCCGTCCACTTCTCCACCTCCTCCTTTACCTCCTCGTCGGTTGAAAACCTTTTTCCACCCATGTGCAGCTTCAGGGAGGTAAAGAGATAGTAATCTGAAGGTGCTAGGTCAGGGGAATGCGCGGGATGGTTCAGGACATCCCATTTAAACGAGGCGAGCAGTTCCTTCGTGGCGTTGGCCGTGTGTGGTCTGGCATTGTCGTGCAGCAGGCAGACTCCCTTTGTCAGCATGCCTCTCCTCTTGTTCTGAATCGCCCTCCGCAATTTTTTAGGGTCTCACAGTATCTTGCAGAGTTGATGGTCTCCCCTTGAGGCATATATTCAATTAAAATGATGCCTTGACAGTCCCAAAACAATTTCGTCAATTTCGTCAGTCACAATTGAAGGTCTTCCGCTCCTCTGATCATCATGCACAGACGTACGATCGTTTTTAAACTCCCGACACCACTTGTACACACTCGTACGATTCATAGCTTTATCACCATATACAGTTTTTACCTCATTATAAACCTCAACCGGAGATTTTCCCTTCCAAACGAGATAACGGATGACGCCGCGTATTTTGCACTTGGCGGGAGATCGGATTGACATTTTTCACAAAACGTGTTGTCGCGTCGACACTTCTCAACGTACTGACCTCGAACCGGTCTCGTTGCGGAGGGGAAGGGTCAGGCTACACGGAAGGGTAGCCAACATGTCGAAAATAAAATCCATCCGGTCGTGAGAGCCTCAGTACACTTACTTTCTGGATACGCCTCGTACAATGACGGTGTAATATCATAAAATAATACAGTGATAATAGTTTGGTTACTGATCCATAATTTGTATATCAATAGATAGCAAAACCAAATTATAACAAGACAAACAATATATTTATATTTTTCCCAAGTCCTCAACCCGAATGTTAACCGTTAGAAGCGTGTATCTTAGTACCAGTTTGAACAGAATTCCGTCTTGTTTGTGCTCCCTGATGTTGAAGTGAAAGCCTTGAAACTGGTAGGATTATACCGTTACAAAAAAGTGGAATAAACAGTGTTTGATAAAACAAATTACATTGTCTTTAAACCTCCACAATGTTAATACCTTAACTATAAATAATATAATATATTTATATAGGCGTTACATAATTTTCATAAGACACAATATAATTCATATGTCATAGAAAAGTTTAGTCTCATCTTGTACAACCCTTGGGATCAGACATCATCACATGTTAAAGAGAAGAAACCTGACCGGAGGCATTATGTATAATTTTCAGCGCACACCCTCAGCGTGTAGTTTCTGAAAAGCGATATTTCATAATAAAATAACGACTAGAGAACTATGTCTTGTTTTTATGAATCTATATGTAAGTGGCATTGTTATACTTGAAGATAATCTAGAGTATATAATCGTAATTATTTATTAGGCCTGTTTTTGTATCTCTAATGTATTGTCCCTACAGTTTTGTATTGTAATTTATTGTATTGATCTGTAATATATTACATTTGTTGTATTCTATTGTTATCTTTTAGTTTTAAAGGTTATTTTATTGTCTGGTAGTTTTTTTAATTTATGCTGATTACCAAATCAATCCTTAGTACAAATTTTATATTCCGTCGTTTAGAGAGAAAATTCTTTTTAAAAGCGCTGTACCTCGAGACTTGAATACACTTAAATTAAACAAATCACGTCTCGCAGCAATAACAGCGCCCTAGCAAATCATATGCAGTACCCGTCGGTAAGTAATACAAATCGGGCTTAAGACCGAGACTGTCGGCCATAATTGGCTAACTTTGTCTTTGTAGAACGTCGTCTTTGTCATTCATACACGTGTTCTGTCGCGATTTGTCAGTCGTTGTCAAGCGTTCTACTGGAATGTTAGCGCATCGTGCGACAGAGACGACGCTCTACAAATCCGAAGTTAGCCGATTATGGTCGACAGTATTTACTTACCGCCGGGTAGGTACTGTTTAAAACTTCCCTTATACATAGTACAACCCTGTGAGATTACTGTTATGTGCTTACTGCTTCCAATCAACTAAAAATATTTTTGTGAGCCTTAAGTAAAAGCCTTACTGAAAATTATTTATATTTTAAATCTGTTTTCTCCGGTTCTGAAAACAGGCCTCTTGCAAAATAGGCAAGGAAGATTATCATTTGATTTATATTCTTTATTCATTTGAATGGTACCCCTTGATACATTCAAATTGATGAGGTGGACATGTTGTCATATATCCCAAGAATCCCTCCGCTGTTCGCCAAGGTTGTTCCATGCCTCCCCCAGCCCCTAGTCCCCAGCCCGAATGTTTACCGTTAGAAGCATGTATGTCAGTACCAGTTCGAACATAATTCAGTATTGTTTGTGCTCCCCTGATGATGGAGTGAAAGCCTTGAAACCGGTAGGGCTATACCGTTACAAAAAATGGGATAAACAGTGTTTCTTCTTCTTCTTCCCAGTATCATGTAATATCTCCCCAACGTAGAATATCACCTGAGAGTAGACATCTTTGTCCCCGGCAAACCGAAAAAGATCCCCGACGCTCCTTATATCAGTCCAATCACGTATATTACGGAGCCAGGAGAGTTTCCTCCTGCCGACACCTCTTCGACCCTCTATTTTGCCTTGGATGATCAGATGCAGTAAATTGTACTTTGCTTCTTTAAGTACATGATTCAAATAGGACAAATTTCGGATTTGAATATTAGTCAGCAACTCTCTATCAGCTTTGGCTGACCATATCCGTCCAGGGTATCCGTAGCATTCTCCGGTGCATCCATATTTTGAATACTTCCAGTCGGTTCATGCAACCAACTTTGAGGGTCCATGATTCCACTCCATGCAATAACATTGATCAAACGTAGCATTCGACTAGCCGTTGTAGAAGTTTCAAGTTTGGATTATCACCGCAGAATACGCTTCTCATTTTATTAAAAGCCGCTCGAGATGATTCAATGCTGTACTTCTGTATTTAAATGTATTTCACTCTCTCTATATAAACAGTGTTTGATAAAACAAATGACAATATATTTTATAATTTTATTATTACTGCTATTGGTATTTCGTTATAATAATTTTAAAACCTTTTTTTACTGTTTATCATTTTGGTTTTGAGATGCCGAAAGTCATCAAAACTTCTCGTGGAGTAATTATGGATCATTTTAATACAAATCATGCCTTTTTGGATATTATTTGCCAACAACTTAAAATGTAACTAAAATAACCTTATTTTGATAGAGTCCTCCCTTTATACTTCAGAATTTGAACCGTCCTTAATGGGCATAATATGCGACACGTGTTATAACTAGGAATTCTAACAACTGTCAATAAAAAAATCAGATTAAATAGATGTTCTAAAACGAACCGATTAATATGTATAGTGCCCCAATTGAATATTTTGGATTTATTTTATACAAAATCGTACAACTTTATTTTTAAAGTACAATAAGAACTATTCACCTAAAGCTTTGACAGGTGTCAAAGATATTTTTTGGAATTTTACTTTTAGTTAAATTTTCTCTTTTATTAAAAAAATAATTTATAATATAACTTGGTGGTTGACAACAAAAGCTTTGCAGGCGTGACTAACTTCTGATGTTGAAATGTTTAACAATTGAGAGTGATTAATTTAAATTTGTCATCCATATTTTTAACTGGATAAGCATAAGTTATAAATTCACGCCAAAACCAGGAGATTTTTTGGAGTTTTATCATGAATATTTAAAATTCTAATTAAGAAGACTCGTAGTCTAATGATAGAACGTTTATTTTTCACTCGAAGAGTTCAAGTTTGATTCTTGATGTGTAATAACTAAAACTGAGACATTAATTTGGACATCATTGGGCATTAAACACAAAATACCAAATGGAAAAGTTTTCAACGAATCTATCCTCGGATCCATAGGATGACAGATGCTTCTACTTGATTTTAGATAAGCTGGTGGAATATTTTTGATAATGTAACAATATTGAGTTGACACTTTTCAAGAAATCTTTGGCCCTTACCGAGCTCAATGTGTTAGCAAGCGATATCCCGTGATATACGCTACACACTAAGGGCCACCCACGCGATTATAGTTTGGAGAGTTATATTAAGTTTTTTTTAAAACTTTTGTTACCCTGGCCATATAAAAAAGATTTTTTAGCGGTTATAGGTGAATACAATGAGATCATTTTTACTTTTTTTAAACTGAAAGAAGTCGATTAAATATTGTAGAAATGCGTTAATTGAGAAGAATACAAAGAATGATTATCTTCTTCTCCCTGGCTTCATCCTAACTCACTGTCTGCGCAGACTGTTGGGGTCAGCTCTCCTCGTCTTCAGGTTGTATGCTCTTCTGTCATGGATTATGTCTCCCAGGCCGTGCCTCTGCATCAGGTTATCTTTTTGCACCACCCATGAATTCTTTGGTCTTCCTCTGGTTGTTATTCGAGGAAGATCCATGGAGATTACCTGGTTCACAATGTGATCGGATTTTCTGCTTTCAACATGCCCATACCATCTCAATCGCCTCTCCTCCATCTTACTGTTGATGTCTGTAACACCTAGGCTTCCACGAATGCGTGAGCTTTTTATTTTGTCCCTTAGGGTCACACCAGCTGACCATCTTAGCATGAGCATTTCAGCAGTTTCTAGTTGCCTAGAGTAAGAGTTATACATCGTTCAGCATTTGGAGCCATAGAGGAGTGCGGGTCTGACAATCGTTTGGTATGTTTTACCTTTTAACTTTACTGGCATTGTCAGATCACATAGAACTCCCGTCATTGATCTAAACTTCATCCATCCCACACTAATTCTATGTGTTACATCTGCTGCACATCCGCCATCGCTATGGATGAGTGACCCAAGATACTTAAAGGAGTCACAATTTGGTAATGTTTCTCCATCCATTTGCATTACGGGAGTGACATCATTTGTGTTCTCGAATGGTAGGTACAGATACTATGTTTTCTTTCTGTTCAGTCTCTGCTCAGTACAAAGAATGATTATGTATGACAGAATTCGGAATGAAGTGAGTAGGGATGAATATGAACTTAATTCTGATATATTAAGAAAAGCAATCTAAGATGGTTAGGGCAAGTGAACAAATTGAACTATAGAAAAACTAAAAGCACAAATATGAATTGCAAATGTAAGTGATATGTATACTAGAGGAAGCCCAAGGGAAGTAAATGATCAAAGGAATTACTTGAGAAGGCGTATGAATAGAGAAAAGGCAAAAGATGTGTGTCGAGATAGAAAAGTATATCGATCTATTCTCTCTGATAACTGAGACTGGGAAATGACGTGATACGTATGTATGATTTGTTAAAAAAAGAAAGTAGAATAGTAGAAACATGGGATTTTTTTATTTGTACAAATTACGATTTGAGAAAATTAATATGAACAATCAATTTTTGAATACTCATTGAAATACTTTTTCGGCGCACTTTTTCGGTTGTGACGTAACAACTCCCGACGAAATTGAATAACCATTTTTTCACACAACCGCATACGATTTTGAACATACAAGCTCGCGTTGTCAATTGTAATATAGTTTTTACGTTTTAAATCCGTTTTATTTTTTTGACCAATATGATTGCATTAGTCGGCTATTGCCAGTAAAATTAATTGCACATGGACGATAACGTGACTTCAAAGGAGTGTTTTTTTTAAATAAATAGTAGGTTTTTATTTCATTGCACATCGGGTGATCACGTGACTTCAAATGGAGGTGTGTTTTTTAAATTTACATTTTCGCTTCATAAAATAACACATAAATACAGTCATTAAACGTTTGAAAAAGCATTTTGGACATAAAGATTCTTTACAACCATAAGGTCAGCAATGAAAGGGGGTAAATATTGCTAAATAAATTGATATAGCCAACCAAAAAAGTTTCATGAACTAGTAGAGAAATATCCAAGAATGAATGTTTTGAAACCTGTTATGAAAGGTGTTAATTATTGGTAAATAATTTGATTTAGGTAATCAAAAACTTAACATAAAATAGGAGAGAAATATCCAAGAATGAATGTTGTGAAATCTGTCATGAAAGGTGTTAATTATTGGTAATTAATTTGATATAGGTAATCAAAAAATTTAACATAAAATAGGAGAGAAATATCCAAGAATGAATGTTGTGAAATCTGTTATGAAAGGTGTTAATTATTGGTAAATAATTTGATATAGGTAATCAAAAAACTTAACATAAAATAGGAGAGTAATATCCAAGAATGAATGTTGTGAAATCTGTTATGAAAGGTATTAATTATTGGTTAATAATTTGATATAGGTAATCAAAAAACTTAACATAAAATAGAAAAGAAATATCCAAGAATGAATGTTGTGAAATCTGTTATGACAGGTGTTAATTATTGGTAAATAATTTGATATAGATAATTAAAAAACTTAACGTAAAATAGGAGAGAAATATCCAAGAATGAATGTTGAGAAATCTGAAGTTGTGGTGATAGAACAGTGTGGAAAGTAAATTAAATACGGAAAATGGGTGAATAGTAAGAGATTCGAGCAAGTTAGGAAATTCTGTAATTTTTTTACAAGATAATGGGAAAATTTAGAGAGATACCGAACGGCGTAAAGCGATAGGAAACAAAATCAACGGAACACTAAAATACACAGAACACGGAACACAGAACACTACATAAACTTGAACCGAACACTATCAAAATCTGCTAAAATGATAGCCCACGAGAGTATTTTGGTTCCAAATTTAATGTTTAGTAGTGAAACGTGGATGTGGAAAAATCTGAATAAGTGCGTGCATCGGGAAGAATATACGGAGGGATAGTAAATTATAGAATAAAGAATGAATTGAAAAAAGATAAATGTGAAATTTAGGCTGATTTGTTAAAAAAGGTAAAGAAAATTACTGTGAGATAGTTAGGGCATTTGAAACGAATGAATGAAAAACTACTAGCAAAAAAAGTGCATCTTGCTAATGTGAGAAAAAACTCGTGTGAGAAAAATAACAAGAAAATAATGATTTGATCAAGAGAATGATATTTAGGAAACATTGAAAGTCAGATAAGTCGTAGGGGATGTATGAATGTAGACGAGGATAATGATGTGTGTCAAAATTGGTTCATTTGGCGATCTGTCCTCTTTTGCTACTTCAACAAGGAAATGGCGTGATGGTTTTGTTTATGTGTAAAAAGAATTACATATCTTCATAGCTTTGTGCCTATGAAATATAATTTAAAAGTGTACGTCCAAAGAACTGAATTGGACTATGGTGCTATATTAAGTAGCGATAAGTCTTACTACCTTGTCATATAGGAGAGAAATGATGAACCTCACAACATAATTGGAGATTATCTGATAATATTCTAATCGTCTGAAAATATCTCAAAAAGTCATTGAACAAATTTCTTGTAGGTCCACCCAGCCAAGCTCTAAAGCGAAAGTGTTTATAACGAATTAACTATACGATCATCTAACATACGAGTACACAACTGTAATAGATTGGGCAAACAATATGGACATTGTATGAACTTTTATGTTACTACTTATAGAAGTCAAGTAAAAAAGTTGTTCTGGGGATAAATTAGGTGAATTGTATTAGTTTGTTTTGTTATGGACCAGATAAATCTATAACAAAACTAACCCATACAACTCACTCAAATGTACTAGGTAAGTCCAGAAAGTAAGTGTACTGAATTTTTGTAGGTTACAATTTTTTTTATTTAAACAAAAAAATTACGTGGTTACCGTAGTACATATGTAAGCTATTTTTCGACATAGTCGCCATTCCTCTCAATGCAGGTGGTGAAGCGGGGTATCAACTTTTTGATGCCTTCCTCGAAGTAGTTTCCCGCCAACTCCTCCGTCCACTTCTCCACCTCCTCCTTTACCTCCTTGTCGGTTGAAAACCTTTTTCCACCCATGTGCAGCTTCAGGGAGGTAAAGAGATAGTAATCTGAAGGTGCTAGGTCAGGGGCATGCGCGAGATGGTTCAGGATATCCCATTTAAACGAGGCGAGCAGTTCCTTCGTGGCATTGGCCGTGTGTGGTCTGGCATTGTCGTGCAGCAGGCAGACTCCCTTTGTTAGCATGCCTCTCCTCTTGTTCTGAATCGCCCTCCGCAATTTTTTTAGGGTTCACAGTATCTTGCAGAGTTGATGGTCTCCCCTTGAGGCATATATTCAATTAAAATTATGCCTTGACAGTCCCAAAACAATTTCGTCAATTTCGTCAGTCACTATTGAAGGTCTTCCGCACCTCTGATCATCATGCACAGACGTACGACCGTTTTTAAACTCGCGACACCACTTGTACACACTCGTACGATTCATAACTTTATCACCATATGCAGTTTTTACCTCATTATAAACCTCAACCGGAGGTTTTCCCTTCCAAACGAGATAACGGATGACGCCGCGTATTTCGCACTTGGCGGGAGATGCGATTTACATTTTTCACGAAACGTGTTGTCGCGTTGACACGTCTCAACGTACCGACCTCAAACCGGTCTCGTTGCGGAGGGGAAGGGTGCGGACGGAAGTGTAGCTAACATGTCAAAAATAAAATCCATCCGGTCGTGAGAGCCTCAGTACACTTACTTTCTGGATTTACCTCGTATCTCGACTAGTACAACTTTTTTATTTAATAAGTGGAGGGGGTTTTTTACTTTTTCAACTTTTCACTTCAATACATTGAGTGAATTGTATGAGTTTGTTTTGTAATAATTTAGATCAGTGGTCGTCAAACATTTTTTGGAAAGGGCTAAATAGTAAATATGTACGGCTCTGTGTGCCAAGAGACAAACTCGAATACTGCCGAATTATAATTGCGTGGCGTCACAGCAGAGGCCACCGAAAGCAAATATATAAAAACGCTACATACGGTCGTATCTCGCAACTCCTCAACTCGGTGGTGGGCCGTTTCGTTATAGCGCGTAATTTGAAGTTTAAAAATATGGTAATTGTAAAATCCATTCTTAGCTCACGGGCCGTACATAAATAGGCCGCGCGCGTGACTAGGGCCGCGGGCCGTAGTTTGCTGACCCTTCATCTAGATTAATGTTTAACAAAACAAACTTATTGTGTTGGGTTGTTCTTTTATTTTTACTTGACGACTATAAGTAGTTGTATGAAAGTTTGTTATTGTGTTGGGTTGTTCTTCTATTTTTACTTGACGACTATAAGTAGTTGTATGAAAGTTTGTTATTGTGTTGGGTTGTTCTTTTATTTTTACTTGACAACTATAAGAAGTTGTATGAAATGTTGTTAATGTGTTGATTGTTCTGCTATTTTTACTTGATAACAATAAGTAGTTGTATGAAAGTTTGTTAATGTGTTGATTGTTCTTCTATTTTTATTTGACTACTATAAGTAGTTGTATGAAAGTTTGTTATTGTGTTGGGTTGTTCTTTTATTTTTACATGATGTTGTTCTTTTATTTTCAATTCCATAATACTACTTATATGTTAATATTGAATTTTATTGTGATTTTATATATCAAAAACATTATTTGATCGTTGAAATAAAATAACAGAGTAAAATCAATGAATAAAAAACTAAGGAAAATTTTAAGTAAAACAATAAAATTTTTAACATCATTTTATAATAAATAAAAAGCTTAGCGTAGAAATGACACTGAAAAGAAAAGTCACATGGAAGCGAGACAGTCTGGAATCCCAACCTGTCTTTTGCTGAAGAGGCTTGCATGAAAAACTACCCTCCCATAAGGACAGAGGTTCTTTATCAGGGGTGTACGAACTTCCTTAGCATGAGAGAGGTTTTAGAATAAAACCAACGTGGGTTCAAATGACTAGATTGCAGAAATATTATTTTATTTCTCTCATCTTTTTGAAGCAAGGAATTGGATGCATAGTATTTTGGTTGTTTAAAATACTTGAGCAAGTTATTTATTCTTTGATTATTAAAAGTGGTCAGTGCTTTTAATTGTTTCTTTCAGTTTATTGCATTTCCAAGTTTCAACCCTTTATTAAATTTGTAAGACCAATATCAATTATCTTCCTACTTTTCTCAGCTGACCACTGAATTTATGCAAAGCTCCGGATGATTTTTCTCAAAGCTGATCAAAGTTTAAACATCCCAGATGATTTTTCTCAAAGCTGATCAGAAACTCACTTTCTCCTTACAATTTCTCTCCACTCCTTCACTTGAATCAAACTGTCACATATTTTTTTTATTTTAGACAGTTCTGTTCTCGTTTAATATTATAGTTGCAGTAATACCAACCTCAGAATAAACAGCAGTCCGCCTTCCATATTTCATAGCTGCCTGTTTCCAGTTCTCAATTCTAAGGTTTGCGCTGTCAATCCTTTTGTATTTATCTCTGACCTCAAACCCATCAACTGTCTAGTAGTTTACCATAAAGGACACGTTTTGATAGTATGTGGTTGCCAATGCGGACCACATAACATGTTCACCTCGATTACATTTCTACAAACATATCTTCGATCGATCTGCAATCAAAACACCTTAAAAGTGTATGAAATATTAATAATGCAGTCAATTCAGTAAACTTTGACGATGTTGTTTATAGTTAAGGCATTAACGTTGTGGGGGCTTAAAGACATTGTAATTTATTTTTATCAAACACTGTTTATTCTACTTTTTTGTGACGGTATAACCCTACTTATTTCCCAAAAAATCTCTCCGCTCTTGGCCGAAATTGTCCCATACCTCCCTCACCCCTCAGCCCCCAACCATTGAAGCGTGTATATCGGTACCAGTTCGAACAGCATGTAGTCTGGTTTGCGCTCCCCTGAAGATGAGGTGAAAGCCTTGAAACCGGTAGGGTTATACCGTCACAAAAAAGTGGAATAAACAGTGATTGATAAAAATAAATTACAAAATTTGATGAGTAGATAATGATAAATAAATGAGTAAATTTCTGAAAATAAAGGCGAAGATAGAGAAAGCGAGAATATCATTCATTAGAATGAAGCTTTCATTTACAAATCGAGACCTAAGTGATCAAACAATTGAAAATGCGTATGGCTCCCTACTACATCTCAACTCAGATTTATTAAATAAAGGCAATAAAGCTGAACCAAAACAAATCAGATATGTATCCTCAAAATTTCCCTGACCATTCGTATTTCTAAGTCGTAAGTACATACGAGTATATGTACGAGTAAAGGAGTCGAGAATTGCTTCAAACTGTAAAGATTCGAAAGAAGCCATATCTTGATC
Source organism: Odontocerum albicorne (assembly GCA_949825065.1). Taxonomy (NCBI): domain Eukaryota; kingdom Metazoa; phylum Arthropoda; class Insecta; order Trichoptera; family Odontoceridae; genus Odontocerum; species Odontocerum albicorne. The sequence goes on from OX463857.1 coordinate 32,239,381, forward strand.
ACATAATGAGAGACAAAATAAACGACAACCAAACGAGGCAGAAGAAGATGCCGCAACCTTTGACATAATAATTTACAGTACCCGGCGGTAAATAATACACATCGGGCTTAAGAAAGAGACTGTCGGCCATAATCGGCTTTGTAGAGCGTCGTCTCTGTAATTCAAACACGTGTTCCGTCGCGATTTGTCAGTCGTTGTCAAGGGACAGAGATGACGCTCTACAAAGCCGAAGTTAGCCGATTATGACCGATAGTCTCTTTCTTAAGCTCGATGTGTATTACTTACCGTCAAGTACTTGTACTGGAATGGTAAAGATGTGTTTCCATTGTGTATTTCCAGGTGCAGTGGAAAGGATAAGGTTTGCCATAATGATGAAAAACCTTAAATATAAGATGAGAGATAGATATAGAAAAAAGATTATTGAAACACATTCAATATAGTTTGATGTATATTAATAATTATAATAAAACACCAAATATGTAATATAATGGCATTTAGAGAGTAAACACTCCTCAAGGGTGCTCTTATGTGCAATTCAAACCCAATATTATTGATAGATTAAACATATATACGAGTTAAGTGTAAGGATGGGAAGGTGGTGGCTGTAATATTTGTTTTTATTTTATTAAACACTTTTATTGCAAATACAATCTAATGGGCTTATTTCTAGAAGGAAATATCTTCCAACCAACCAGACAAAAGTAAATGAAGCAAGTTACATGGTCGCATAAATCATACAAATGACTATCCATCCCCACGAAATATATAAACACATACGTGAGCATATGCCCATGAACCCCACAAAGACGGACAGACGGAGATATCATCAATCAAAAGAAAAGGTAGGTATGGTGGAGAAGAAAGGAAAAATCGGGAATGAAACACGTTATTTTACTGACTAGAAATTAAGAGTTTTTCAGTCGATTCTTAAAGCATGCCAAGAACGGAGCAAGTCTTATATTGGTTTAATAACTGATTCCAGAGTCTCACTGCATGGACAGTAAAGGACGACATAAAAAAGGAAGAGCGGTGAACTGGAAATGCCAATAAACAATATCTGTTTGAGCGTAGCGCTAATCCATGATTGGAAAGATGCTGAAAATTTTCGGCGAGAGAAGAGGGGGCGGTGGAACAGTGAATTGTATTATACAATAGACAGTATGTAAATTTGGCGTTCATTCAACCAGTTCAATGCCTTCTGGTATGAAGTTATATGATCGTACTTTCGTAGGTTGAAAATGAATCTTAGACACACATTTTGAAGACGCTGTAATTTGTCCAGCTGTTCCTCTGTAACATTCAAATAACAGATTGACAGCAGCCATTAAATAAAAAAACTTCACCGTATCTGTTTGTTTATTAAAAACATTTTTGACAACAGAGTCGCAGAAAACTAACCGAGGTAGACAAACTACAAAGAAACCTTCGTATATCTTTCGATGTTTGATAGTCACACATTCAGCTTTCGCAAAGTGTAGTGCGATTTTTTTTCAAATATAAGCGACGGAACACGTGTATGAATTAGAGAGACGACGCTCTACAATGCCGATTATGGCCGACAGTCTCTTTCTTAAGCCCGATGTGTATTACTTACCGCCGGGTACTGTAAATTATTAGGCCAAAGGATGCGGCATCTTCTTCTGCCTCGTTTGCTTTTTTTTGTTGGTTGACGTTTATTTTGTCTCTAATTATGTGATCAAGATATGGCTACTTTCGAATTTTATACACCTTGACAAGATCTCCTAATTAAAAACATTAAAAATTCCGTAATAAAAATAAAACCTTTGTAGATTTTCCGATATGTACAGTGCCCGGTGGTAAGTAGTACTTATCGGGCTTAAGAAAGAGACCGTGGACCATAATTGGCTAACTTCGGCATTGTAGAGCGTCGTCTCTGTCATTCATACACGTGTTCCGTTACGATTTGTCAGTCAATGGTGCGACAGAGATGACGCTCTACAAAGCCGAAGTTAGCCGATTATGGCCGACAATCTCTTTCTTAAGCTCGATGTTTATTACTGCCGACAGGTACTTGCAATAGTAACACATTGTATGTGGGTAGTGTTTAAATGTAATCGTAAATTCTAATGAAAAGCAAGCATTATGCAACTGATTTTAGCCACTAAGAGCGCAAAAGGCATAGAAAATTTTGTTAAATTTAAATAAACCGACGGCCAAAAAAGATTAATAACCACTGCATTAGGATAAATAGCGCCCGTGCTCCCCCGTGCGCCCGTTTAGAATATAAATTAGTGAGGCGGGCGCATTAGCGCGGCATAGCGCGCAGGAGACACAATATTTCTCTAGTCAGACTCATTTGCCGAGCTGGTAAGGTGACACTTGTTTCCACTCCCCTTTTTTGATAGTCCGCACTATATATTTAAGGGAACAATGACAAAAATGGGTAAAGTCATTTTTAAACTCGTTACTGTAAGAAATCGAATTAAACCATAGACGTTGCATTGTGTTTTCAGACGAAGCAAAGATGGAAAGAACGTTTGAACGCCAAATTGTATTGCTAAACTGGATAATTGATTTTTTTTATTTCAAAATTGCCTAGCTGTAAGCAAAGATGTGTTATGTCACCGTGGTTGTTTAATATTTACAATGATTAAAATGGTTAAAGTCATTTTTAAACTCGTTATTATAGGGAAATCGTATCAAACCATAGATGTTTCATTATGTTTTCATACGAAACAATGATGGAAGGAACGTTTGAATGCCAAATTGCATTGCTAAACTGGATAATTGATTTTTTTTATTTCAAAATTGCCTAGCTGTGAGCAAAGATGTGTTATGTCACCATAGTTGTTTAATATTTAGAATGATTAAAATGGGTAAAGTCATTTTTAAACTCGTTATTGTAGGGAAATCGTATTAAACCATAGATGTTTCATTATGTTTTCATACGAAACAATGATGGAAAGAACGTTTGAATGCCAAATTGCATTGCTAAACTGGATAATTGATTTTTTTAATTTCAAAATTGCCTAGCTGTGAGCAAAGATGTGTTATGTCACCATGGTTGTTTAATATTTAGAATGATTAAAATGGGTAAAGTCATTTTTAAACTCGTTATTCTAGGGAAATCGTATTAAACCATAGATGTTTCATTATGTTTTCAGACGAAGCAAAGATCGTTTGAACGCCAAATTGTATGCTTAACTTAATAATTGATTTTTTTAAATTTCAAAATTGCCCAGATGTAAGCAAAGAGGTGTTATGTCACCCTGGTTGTTTAATATTTAGAAAGCTTTATTTATGAAATAACTACAGAGGCCAATGGGTGGCGTGTAAATGACGAATTACATGAGAGTATTAGCTGAGAAGTAAATTGCATGAGAGATTAGAAGAGAATTAATGTGGGGAAATAAAATTCGGCAACTCCACTAAGTCTTACATCAATCCAACTTTGGACCGATAGTTACTTCAATCTAGTGGATAGTTTGGTTGCATTGGAAATTTTCTATGAATGTACTGGCAACTTGCTGGGCGGTTTAAACTCCAGGTCTTTAGCTGTAAAAAAGTTACGGCGCTGCTAGTCATGTTCCTTCTTCCGTGATGTCGGACCTTAAGTATGTCGTCACTGCTATTATTTTTAGACTCAGATGTGTTACCACTAAAGAAGGAATCCTTTTGAGCAGATCCTTTTTCGTCACTACGTGACGTCGTGCTCAAAGAAAAAAGATTTCAATCTTCTAGTTTTGATCGCGCAGGATCGGAACTTATTTTGTCCACCATAAAAAACAGCGTAGGTGGTTGTAGGATCGAACTGAACTAAACCGTATTGAAAGACGTTTGGATGAAGAAAAGGCAAAGTTGTCGACGTAGGAAAGACATGGAAATGGCGTAATAATACATAAGTATTGCGACATCTTGTATTTTTGCATTTACTCGCATTCTGATAATAATTTGTAAATATTTAAATGTTCATAATTTTGAAAACAAAAAAAATTACAAAAGTGGAGTTAGAACATTATCACGCTGTACGCTTCTTACATTCTCGCATCTGTTAATATAACTGTAACGTGGAAGTTTCCATATGCATTAAAAATGTTTGTGTTATGAAGCGTTACTTTTAATAAGGCCAGAGCATTCATTTTTCAGAATGTAGTAATGGCGACTACAAGATGAGCTTTTTTAACAAACGAAATCCTCTGACCTGCTTCTGCGTATTAATTTTTTAACCCATGATGTTTAAATTTTTCATTTCAACTTTGATAAGCTTTGTTCATTAAATTTTCAATTATTTTCATGTAAATCCTCGTACATTAATAAATAATGGGAGTTTTAACGAATGCTGGTGTGTTAGGGTATATTTTGTTTATTTTCAGACTTTTTACATTGACATCTAGAAAAATAATTTGTTGAATTCAGCAAATATGTATGCGTATCATACAAATATGTATGAGCCTGGCGTAAATGTTTCAGCTGAGTGTTTAGAAAACATATTTGAATTTTGTGATAAAATGAACGAGTGTAAAGAAAAAATAAATTAATTGAATGGTGCATTTTATTCATGTATTTTGTTATTTGTGAAACATTCTTTATCCTTTAACGAATTATTTTCTTCAAGTTCAAGTATTTTTCCATAAACTGTAAAAGCATGTTTAAATAGTTTTGCAAACATGAGGATAATCTTTTTATAATTGAAAAAAAAAAACGTTAAAAATAAATTAATTAATTCAGTTAAAAAATATTTATTTGCAGTCTAGGCTTACCACGCACTTTTCGTATCATATAACGTATTTGTTTTTTTTTTACTTGAATTTGAACTATTGTCTTTAAAAACCCTATCATAGATAATAATAACTTAACGTTGTCGAGATAAACAGGTTGGTTGGATGGAAGAAATTGTTGGATAGCAATAAACCTACCATGTATAACCGTGTACACAAAATTATCAATAGAATGGAATGTAGAATCTTTGTTTGATTTATTTTATTTGTAAACTTGCCTGATTAAAGTCATGCATACCCCTAGTTAGATAGGCAAATAGGCTATGGCCTTTTGCAACGAAAACACTTTTAGAATTTCAACTGTGTAATTTTATTTGTATAATCGTTGAATTACATTAAAGTATAATATTAAAAGTATTGTGGAAGTAATAATAACGATGATGTTAACATCGTAGGGGCTTTAAGAATAATGATTGCTGCCTCTGATATGACGTTCTATTTAAAGCAAAGATAGCGTACGCACGACCCTTAGATAATTCAGATAGAATTGGTCGGGTATGTTATCGTTGCCCTTTGTAAGGTCAAATCGATATCAGGCGACTTATTTGGAATGTGTCGTTCACCGTTTACTTCCATTTAGTGATATCAAATCTTTATTGAATTTGGATAGTAACGGTTCCTGATAATTTCAACAAGATAATACATTTAAACATAATACATTGAGTTAAGTTTGACAAACACTTGATAACACTAATATTTATTGGATGTAGATAACATTGAACATGATATGGTTAACATTGATTAGCTTAACATTGGTTTGCATGATTACTTATAATATTTATTGGATGTGGATAACAGAGTATATGATAAGATTAACATTGGTAAGGATACATTACAATTAGAACATTTACTATAAACATAATGTAAAAAATGCAGCAAATTTGAAAGTTGTCTAATTTTATATGATAATATTTGTAATAAAGCATGCGTCCTAATAATTCAGAATTGAATATAGAATCAAGACATTATGAACCAGATATTCATATTTTTAAGAAGTTGTAAAATTCGTTGAAATAATTCAGGCGTAACTTTATAGAAAACTATAAAAAATGCTGTCCAAAAATAAATATGCTTCCTTCCACTTTATATTTCAGCATATCATTTTGCACTTATTGACACACACACTGTGTCCTCATCAGGTGATTTCATTTATTTAATTTACACACAGTGTGTGTGTCGAAAACACAATGTGCGTTAAAACGTGCATAGTGATATGTTTAAACACACATACGTACTGGAAAAAATTATAAATTATATTATTTATAGTTAAAACATTAAGAATGTGTAAGTTAAAAAATATTGTTTTACACACAGTGTGTGTGTCATATTAAAATATGTAGTGGGAAAAAATGTTAGGTATATTATTTATATTTAAAGCATTACCATCTTGTATGTTAAAAAATACTTTTAATTACTCACAGTGTGTGTCGAAAACACAATGTGTGTTAAAACCCGCATCGTCGTTGCTGGGCCTCGTAGTCGAGGATCCCCTCGTCATTCCAACGTCAATTCAGTTGAGGGCGAAGCTGTAAGCTGAAGCCGAAGCTTCTTTTATCTCCTCTTTAAGTAAGTGGGCTGTTGCACACCAGCAAACTCGCCATCCACACCAGTGTACTGGATCCAATGGCACACCTGAAGTGAGACAATTGGAGTACTCCGGCAAGTTTTTTTTTTTTTTGAAAGAATAAATATGATCGATCATAGATATCCTTATACCCCCGAATACTAGGCGGAAAAATGCCTGCGTCATTCGAGGAGAGTAGCACAGCGCTGGGTTCGAACCGACGACTTTTAGCACGAAAGTCCAGTGCGTTACCGCGCGGCCATGCACCTCATCGTGATATGTTAAAATATGTAGTGGAAAAAAATGTTAAGTATTCATAATTAAAGCATTAATGTGTTTTAACACACATTGTGTTTTAACCACACTATGTGTTATAATTAATATATTTTAACCTACACAGTGTTAATGCTTTAATTATGAATAGTATAATTAAAATATTTTCCACTACATATTTTAACATATTACTTTGCGGGTTTTAACGCACATTGTGTTTTAACGCACATTGTGTTTTAACGCACATTGTGTTTTAACGCACATTGTGTTTTAACGCACATTGTGTTTTAACGCACATTGTGTTTTAACGCACATTGTGTTTTCGACATACACTGTGTGTAATGAATAATGTCTTTTAACCTACACAGTGTTAGTATTTGAACTATAAATAATGTACTTAACATTTTTTCCCACTACCTATTAAAGCATATCCCTTTATAGGAAGTGGGAAATTTTTTTAAGTATATTATTAATACTTCAAGTACTAACATCCACCAACCAATATTGCATCAAAGGATAATAATGGAATTTTTTTTTAAATTTTATTTAACGACAAAATTTTGAAATAGGTTGCGTATAATCGTATCATCTCGTTGACATTCCTACTGCAAAAATGTGACATTTCTTATTTTGCATTAAAAGTTCTTAATTAATATGATTTGGATTTGTCTCCTTTTGAATAAGATCTGAAATCAGATACATGATTTTTTTGCAAGGAAAAGTCATTAACTTTTATTGAAAAAAAAAATGTTTTTTATTAAATGTGCGATATAAACGAATGAAAGATACAAAAATAAACGTTATCCTTGGCCTAGTTGGTAGTATAATACCTGTCTTCCAATACGGGAGTTGCGTATTCAGTTTCCGTTGGAACCCAAGTTTTCTTTTAAACAGAATTCCGGTATAGTTTTCACTTAAAGTATCTTTAACATCTACCTTGTTGGTTGAAAGAGATTACCACATGACGATAAGCTTGCCAGCTTATAATGCAATAGTAATCTTGGTCCAACATAATCAAAATTACTATTACCATGACAAGCCTAAAGGATTAATAGCCATTTATTAAAAAAACTTAATTTGAAATACAATGCCTTTTTTGTCTTTGGTATTTTCTGGAATCAACTCCGCAGGTGGTGGAGGCTGGTTCCTTAATTTAATTATATATTTACATATGAGTACAAGATTCTAAATAATACTTTAAACCATTCTATGAACAAAACAACCATTTGATAAGGATGTCACCCTTTTCAAATTCCTCACCAAACATGTTAATTTCCCAACCAACAATGGAAAATTTCCAGATGCAGCTGCAAGATATTTTATTACAAAAGCCACAACAATAAAAGGAAACGAGGGGGTCAGGAATGCTACTTCTAGAACTCCATTTCCTCAGGGTGGAAGCATCATCTGAGATAAGGTGGAATTTGAAGACACAAATTTGAAAGCATAATTTGATAAAATTGTTAAGTCTGTCAGTGCACGAAGCCATCTCTGGCTAATGAATTCGGCGCAGTACCCCGAGGGAAGCTAAGATAACCGGGAACTAACTATGGTTTGTTATTCCGAGATTTTGCGTACCGGTATTAAGTTATTTAAATAATAAAGTATTTGCTATTCTGTAAGAATCTGGAACCAATTAACAACGAATATAATACTTACCCATTATTGATACGTTGCAAATAGCTACTAAAAAACTTCTATTTTATCTAGTGCTGTCTCTTCTTTCATTCCTGACTCTCCACCTCACGTTTCCAACAATAGTATTGTATTATATATTACTCTTCAATTGTAAACAGTACAACTGAGAGGACTTATTGCCATTTAGTAATCTCTTCCATGCAAAAACGAAATTTTAAGTGAAAACTAGACTTGAATATTAAAAAAACAACAGGGTTCATGCGAGAATTGAACTCGAAACATCTAAACTGGAAGACAGCCGTCTTACAAATTGAGCAACCAATGTCGTGTAGTAGTAAAATATTTAATTTATTGCTGTATGCCGATGACATGGTAGTGAGGAATGAAGATAACTAACAGAGGTTGATAGGTAGATGAGAAACGTGAAGAGTAATATCTGACAATTCATTTTGCAAAAACCAAAGTCAGGGTGATAGAAAAGTGTCAAAGGAGTTTTGAATGCGATATATGAATATACAACGAAAAATTGAAACAAGTAGAGGAACTGTATTGTTTGAGCAGAATTTTCTCAGATGATGGAATATTTAAGAAGGATATCGAACAGCATGTAGCGATAGGAAAACCAGTCAGTAGGGCACTTATTCGAATCGTATAGTATAAAAATCAGCTAGGATTATATGTTGTTTATAGTTATAAAAAACATATATAAAATTACCAAAAATATTCCAAGTCACATAAAGCCAGCTTTTTACACTAATTTTAATCTCTGGAAACTCTTATTTAATGGGAAAGACAAAAATGGAACACTTAGCAACAGTGGTGTGTATAAACTTTTATGTGCTGATTGTGATAATTTATATATAGGAAAGACAGGAAAATCTTTTGAAAAGAGATTTTGTGAACACCAATCCGCCTTAACAAATCCTCTAATTTATTCTGAAATGGCTAATGAAATCATTGTCACCGTGAAAACCATACTTTTTCTATCGATGATGCCAAATTCTTACATATCAGTAGTAACGGAAATAAATTGGACAGATTAGAGGCCCTAGAAATTTCTAAGTCAGAACACCGATCCGAACATCTGTTGAGCAGTTATTTCCCAAAAATCTCTCCGCTCTTGGGCGAAATTGTCCCATGCCTCCCTCATCCCTCAGCCCCCAACCGTTGAAGCGTGTATATCGGTACCAGTTCGAACAGCATTTAGTCTTGTTTGCGCTTCCCTGAAGAGGAGGTAAAAGCCTTGAAACCCGTAGGGTTATACCGTCACAAAAAAGTGGAATAAACCGTGTTTGATAAAAAATAAATTACAAAGCTAAGATTATTTATCCACAACAAAATTTTAATACCAACTTGATGTGTAAAAGTGGAACATGGATATGAATAAAATTGATAAGGGTCGAATGAATTGTGTAAAATGCACATAATACGAAATGAAGTGACTATGGATGAATGTGACCTTTAAGCTGATACGTTCAGTTAGATGAAAAAAACTACGATGAGAGGGTTTGGATATGTAGAACGATTGAATAAAGAAAAGAAGACCAAGAAAAGCATTTTTTGATCAAATAAAAATATTTTGAAAGGTTGAAACGCAGGAAAACAGAGAAATTGTAGGAGTTATATGAAAAGACGTATGTATGTCGAAAAGGCAAAGCATTTGTGTGTTGAGCTACAAAACTCTGTAGTTGGTTTGTGCTCTGATGGTTTGTGTTTATGTATGGTAAGTGTATTTTTGTGCACTGAATATATATCTTTCCATCGTTGTTGTGTGAGAAAAAAGGGTTTAAAGAATATGTGAGGAGAGACAATTACTGTATTGAGTATAGGTCAGTCAGAGGTCGAGATAAGGGAAGATCTGTATTGACTGCTTCCCTAATCTGAAAAAAATGCTGAGAAAGTCACAGTAATGACAATAACGCGTATTGCGCATATTACAGAACTCACCAAAATGTTTGTTAAAGAAATAAAATTATGAAATATATCACACAACATGATAGTCAGATTCAAGGATACTTATTTCCATGGGATGGTAACAACTAGACGAAGAGATGTTATAAATGTATCCTTCATCGAGTCCTCACAAATCGCTTCCAAAATTACTTTAATTGCTTTTTGTTTCACTTTTGTTATGGACAATAGCAGATTTATTGCTATGTGGAAAACTCAACCAAACAACCAGAGATTTGTTAAAAAGGGGCTAAGTGAAAACATGACTGAAACATTTCAATCATAAAATTTTAATTCAAATTTTAGAAAGACTTCATTGTATAAGAAAACAGGTATTTTTCTAGCACCATTACTTTAAATTGTGCAACATTCATTCTCAGATCATCATTATTATCCTGATCACCATAATTATCCTGATCATTATAATTATCCAGATCATCATTATTATCCTGATCGTCATTATAATCCTGATCATCATTATTATCCTGATCATCTTGGACATTTAGGCCCAAAAAGGTCTAATCTTATTGTAAAGTAAGATCAAAACTTTTCCAATCCAATTTATTTACTGGAACTAACAATCCGCAGTCATATGTTACTACGGAACATAAATAAATAATACGTATATTCATAATTATTATATTGGGTGTTAACATAAGTTGTGTCCGTTTTTTTTTTCAAATTAAAAATGAGCACCAAAAGTAAAACAAAATGGTAAAGGTTATACGTCATTTGAATGAAAATGTTCTGCTCTACAAGATATTGTGTTTGTTTTTACGTTAAATACATCATTTTATTTGATTACATGCCTTCAAAATGGAATGTCAAGTAGACGAAAGTGAGCATTTTCGACACCTCCTTCTGTTCGCGTTCAATCGAGGAAATAAAGCTGCTCGCGATATTTGCTAAGTGTATGGTGAACATGCTATGAATGAAAGGACAGCTCGTCGATGGTTTTTGCGTTTCAAAGACAGTAATTTTGAACTGAAAGACAAGAAACGTTCCGGACGACCAGTGAACTTCGATGAGGACCGCTTAAACCATATTATTCATGAAGATCTCCTTCAAACCACCGCAGAATTGGAAGAGCAGATGAATTGTAGTAACATGACTGTATACCGTCATCTTAAATCAATGGTAAATGTCCAAAAGTTCGGCGCTTGGGTTCCACATATTTTGAGTGAAAACAACAAAAACCAACATTCGACGATTTCTGCTGGTTTGCTCGCGCGTCATCGAGCTACGCATGGCCACAAGCAAAGGTTCCTTTACCGCATCATTACTGGCGATGAAAAATGTTTGAAAGGGATCTTCATGAATTAAGCGGTTTTCATCGAAGTCCACTGGTCGTCCGGAACGCTCCATGTCTTTCAGGTCGAAATTACCGTCTTTGAAACGCAAAAAATATCGACGAGCTGTCCTTTTATTGATAGCATCTTCACCGTACACTTCGCAAATATCGCGAGTAGCTTCAACAGCTTTATTCCCTCGATTGAACGCGAATAGAAAGAGGTGTCGAAAATGTTCCCTTTCGTCTACTTGACATTCCATTTTGAAGGCTTGTAATCAAATAAAATGATGAATGTAACGTAAACACAAACACAATTTCTTGTAAAGCAGAAAATTTTCTTTCAAATGACGTATAATCTTTACCATTTTGTTTTATTTTTGGTGCTCATTTTTAATTTGGAAAAAAACGGACACAACTTATGTTAACACCTAATATATGAAAGACACTGCTGTGTCGTTAATAAAATAAAATAAATAAATGAATAAGTTACCATTTTTTAACACCTAATATTAAAGTGCAAAATGTTCATTTCAATATTACTAAAATACTCGTACATTTTTAACGTGCACAACAAAAAGTCTAGAACTTTCTTAACGGTTTATTATGTTGATAATTATTTCCGTTTTATTCAACCAAAACACCGTAAATATGAAAAATTCCGCTGTTTCAACCCTTGCTGCACTCCCGTACAGAGTGGCTCATTTTATTGAAATTATGCCTCGCAATTAAAAATAAATTTTATTCCGACTAGCGCTAGAGCGCACCGCCACTGCAGCCTCCGTGTAGTGGGGCGAATTATCAAAGCGGAAGTTAATTTCAGCTTCCGGAAGATTTCTTGCTGAATACTGCATTACTAACTATTTACAGAAACCGGGAAAAATCTACAAAAAGTGGCGAGTTTTTTTCTGTGTGTTTTCTTGCAACGGTGTGTTTATGGTTAAATTCTAATTTATACGAATTTTTGTGATAATTACGATATTTACAAACACTGTGTTTCGCTTTTTAAAAAAATTGCCATAAAATATTATAAAACACTTTAATTTCAAACAAACAAGTTGTTACACTTATACCTATATTTACGAAATTAAGAGAGAGCGTTGCCTCCATGCAACAATAAAGCAATAGTTTAAACACTTCTGCGATATTTCTCTCTCAATAAAACTTACCCGGTTCTCAGCGGCAAATGAAGAAATTACAGAACAAGTACTCTTTCGTCTCAGATTGCGATGGGCTCAATAATAATTTTGTACTAGGCCTCCAAGATATTATCTCCGGGACAAGGGGAACAACAAAGGAAAGACATAAAATTGTGATAATACTTAGTTTAATCCAATGAGATTTTAATAAAAAAAAAACTCCGCAATAATGCCGAGAAAAATTTATATATATTACCAAAAATACCAGAGTAGGCAGACTAATAATTTGGGCTTGCATTAAAGACCGATTCCCGCTCAATATTCAGCACAAACATAAAGGCTATGAGGTAAGGAGAAATCCACAATGATAGGTTACAATAAAAAGAGATCACTCACCCCACAATACCATGAATATCGATAAGGAACGATACGCGTAATGTCTATACTCTCGGAACTGCGGAGGAACCAGAAGATTCTCCCCGAAAACGAAACCGGAACGATGCCTCTGATGATGATGATACCGCAAGCGTCCTTTGAAGCTTCGCGCTGCGCCGATACAAAATTCCTCCCTGGCGTTCGGCCTGGGAGAACGATTTCCGACCCGCAGTTATTTAAAGAACCGCTTTTCTTAGTTTCTCGAAACTTTACTTGCTTCACGCCCGATGGAGCCAATAATAATCCAAGATTATTTCTTTGGAAATACTATTCCGCAGATAAATCCCCGCGTCAAGTCTGGATGGAAGTGCGAGCAGAACTTTCACAACAAAACTAATTATTAATTCGTATTTCCCAACAGGAGATTATAACTCGGAACACAAGGTAACTGACCGATAACTTGAACGAATTATTTAATTATTAATTCGTATTCCCCCGACCGGGAGCTGTCTTAATAACAGGACTAGTAGTCGTGACGGTACCGCTCGTAATGATGCACCGACCTTCTTGCCGCCTCACCTGTCCATCCGCACGATGCCATTTCGCCCGTCCATGATGTTTGTAAGCGATCTCCTGATTCGTCAAATCTTTGGTCGGGCCGTAATTTGACCAATCAAGCCCTTGCATTTGATTATTTATTATAAGTGACGCAATTGCTCGGTGCTGGATGAAATTCTTTATACCGCGCGTTTTGGAATAGAATCTTCCAGAAACAACGGATGATTGCATCATTCCCTGTCCTAATTACAACTGCGTCACGCTCGGACTCGATTTTATGCGTCATTATTTACCCGTCAAAATCAGAACAAGGGGAAGTACGTTTGTTTTTTCCGCTCGTAACAATCAATTTCGCGCCTTATATCCCTTTTGGATAAATCCCAAACTTCTCACCCGTCTTTTATGAAAAAATAAATATACTCCTAACACTCCATCTTATGTTATAAAAGAAACAAAAAAAAAACAAACAAAAAAAAAAATTATCATTCCTAGAGTATAGACACATCAGCTGTAGGCAATTATAAGGAGCAAGGGGTGTATGTCCCCCCTACTGGATACGGTCTCGTGGCCGATTTACCGGTTGTCAGCATTTGCCTGCAGGACACCCCTAATTGGTGTAAGGGAACCTAGCCGCAAGGAAACCACGGAAACCTTACGATGACAACACACTACTGAATCTACTATAGCCCATAACCTTACACTAAGGAGCACGGAACAATCCTCCGGTAACTCCTTACAATAGTACAGAAGATTATCTTTCCAATACTGGTTTAACCACAGGGCAACCAGCACTGAAACAATTGCATAATACAGGGAGTACAATTCCTAAAATAATTTTAATAACAAAACCAATAAAACAACAAAAAAAACAAAGACAATAGATTATAGACAAATTCACCTGGGGCATGGTCACCGGATACTTCAAAGGTGATCAGATATAAACAAAAGAATTTCAAATAAAATTAAAATAACACAAAGTATTATGGATGGTCACCCTATATCACTAAAGGTAGGCCGTCCTTAAGAACAAATAGATAATGATTCTACATAAGCACGGCTTGTGATACATCAAAGGGTAGGTCAGAAACAAAACAAAAAGGAATCCACATTAAAAAAAAATAGAAAACAAAATTATACTATACATGGTCACCCTATATCACAAAAAGGCAAGCCGTCAATAATAACAAGGAGATAATGATTTTTACATAAGCCCGGCTGGTGATACATCAAAGTACAGAGCAGAAACACCAAAAAGGAATCCACATTAAATAAAAAAAACAAAATTATATTATACATGGTCACCCTATATCACAAAAAGGCAAGCCGTCAATAATAACAAGGAGATAATGATTTTTACATAAGCCCGGCTGGTGATACATCAAAGTACAGAGCAGAAACAACAAAAAGGAATCCACATTAAATAAAAAAAACAAAATTATATTATACATGGTCACCCTATATCACAAAAAGGTAGGCCGTCAATAATAACAAGGAGATAATGATTTTACATAAAGCCCGGCTGGTGATACATCAAAGTACAGACCAGAAACAACAAAAGGAAAAAAAAACAATAAAAAAAACAAAATTATATTAAACATGGTCACCCTATATCACAAAAAGGTAGACCGTTAATAGATAATTCACCCACCCCTCCTCTCAGGACATCATGCTGAGAAAAGGTTTACAACCAAATTAATTAATCACCATTCATCCTCTCACTAACACTGTAGCCTGTTTCGCGGCTGACCTTAAAGATACACTGGACACTTACTTAATTATACACTTACAGGATTTATACGGGTGACTCTACTCCTCCATTGCCAACCTCTCCCCCTCACTGTGAACAGAGATCAATCATTACAAGCCCAAATCCAGCCCTTACGGTAAGGACTGCACTACACATTTCTACAATCACAACTGCCCACCCATCTGGCATAATAAGTGGTAATTATTACGCAAGCCAATGTAATCAGATAAGGACCGAAAATTCTTTCGAGACGGAATTTTAAAAAGACACCTTCTAAACTATTAGGAAATCTAACATAGCTAGAACGAAGCAGAACCGGCTGTTCAACGACTGTCCTACCACACGGCTCACACCTAACCCTCTCCCTGAAATTCTAATCCATTCCTATTCTCTCTCTGAAAAGAATAAACAATGTTATTGAAACACTCGCGGTTAGGCCCGATCTTCAGCAAGACACGTCCCCCGGCCCCCAGACCGGAACCAAGAATCACGCGAATCCGCATATGACGCCTGAGGATAACCAAGATCTGAGGGTCAGAACACGCGGTTGCACCAATCGAACCCTTCCAAGCCAGAAGCGCGTGCCCACCAGAACATGCTGGAGCGGCAACTCTGCTAATGCGGGTTCATGACGCCCGTGGTGGAGACAATTCAATACATCGCTGATGCACCGAACGGCCCTCACCAAAATATTAACCGGTCGAGAGGCTAGCCTCTCTCAACCCGAACGCTTAGAGGCAGTTCAGGGCCTCTGCATGCTACCTTGAGCACGAGAAAGACGATGGTTACAAAAAAAAACATAATACAGACAAGATACTGGATGAGTTCCGGCCATCCGTAAGCCTCATGCTGGATGTATTAGGCCATCCGTAAACCTTAAAACGAATGATTTTAAACACAACATTTAATACAAAACAAATTAATAATACAGACAAAATACTGGATGTGTTCCGGCCATCCGTAAACCTCATGCTGGATGTATTATAGGCCGTCCGTAAGCCTTTTACTGGATGTATTATAGGCCGTCCGTAAGCCTTGAAGAAAAATAATTTAATCACAATTATTAGGGAAGAAAAGAAAAAGGAAACAAAAGGAAAATAAACACAAAAACACAAACACATGATATTAATACGCTATGCAGTAAACAGGAATGGAAAAAAAAACAAAACTCCGAACAGATCTATTTCCCTCTGCAAGACGACAAACTCTTCGATGAGGGGTGGTTCACAGTTAACCACCCGACAAGAAAACTCACAGTATGTAACGAATTACAGAAAGGAACAAAACTACTTCCAAACAGAGAATGTGAGCCAACCTACAAGGCAACAGATCTAAACTTCTCAATATAGTGCTATAACAAAACAGAACAGTAAATCCCAGGTTCTCATCCAGCGATGCCATTCCTCTCTATAAGGCAATAATCCCATGAACTGGTTACACCAGTATTAACCATCCGTACCACCGATGCAGGATACTACTACTCTCCAAAAAATTATACTAGGAGCAGCTCCAATTTCCTTAAATCCTCGGGTCCAACAGCCCAAGCCAATAACTCAGATATGCAATCACCGAACTAATAACAATTTTCTAACTCCTTGAGAATCCTTGTAGCGAGGTGACTCCATCTCCATTTCCATTATAACGAGCAACTAGCCTAACAAGGTTTTCCAACGTTTCAAGCAATTATTTTCAATGGATGTCTGACTAGATTAAGGTTCAACCTTAAGAACATCCAACACGGAAGGAAGCCAACCCCTTCCTTCGTTCGTATTTCTGTGGATTCCACAAATTCTTTACCCTACGGACTATTATCCGAAGGTAATTTTCAAACCTCAACCATCCTCAATGGGTCTTGCACTAAAGCAATGTTCAACCTTATGAACACCCGATACTGAAGGAAGCCTACCCCTCAGTACATAAGAAATTCTGTATACTATACAGATTCGTTACCCTACGGATTATCATCCGAAGGTAGTTTATAAACAGCACCCATCCTCCACGGGTCTTGCACTAAAGCAATGTTCAACCTTATGAACACCCGATACTGAAGGAAGCCTACCCCTCAGTACACAAGAAATTTAGTACGCTCTACTCGAGGCTCTCAGCATTCCGTCACTCATGGTCCAGGCCCAGGCTCAGAGCGCCAGATACTCTTTAAAAGTAATAACCACACTAATCACGGGGAAGAGTACCAAACCCGTACATAGAACATATGGACATGACTCCATACGAGATTGCCTCACGACTAGCTCACTGTTTAATCACCCTAGCGGAATTATGAACTCTCACTGGTGATGTTATTTATAAACAAAAACTCTACTGCCATTCATCAAAGAATCCGACAGTGCATACTTTCAAGGTATGATTTAAACATTAACAAGAATATAACGAAAATTTAATTTAAGAACCTGTACTTTCCCGACCATGAATGACTCCCAATTAGGCACCGATGAGCCTATCACTACTCCATATGCTATAAACCTTCGTATATTCCACCGGGTCACTAAATAGTGAACACCGGACTGGATTTAACCTATGCGTGCGCATCCCTTCTCGTGCGACGACGGCTTACTGCCTACTTCAGGCGACAGCGGATCGAGACCACGGATGCTTGGTATATCATTTGCAACGATGGGTCAAGACAACGTGAGACAACGTGATTCAATTACCTACACCATGCCAAACGCTCTAACACCGTATACGAAACGGAACTAAATCTCGATGGCTACTACTCTCAATGGTAAAAGAAATTCAACTGCGAAGAGAACGGAACCGAATATACGTTCCGCGTCTCACGGCCTGCCGGAACAATTGGTCAGGACAAACGTGAGATTACGAAATGCTCATTAGCTACGGCGTCCACTGACGCACTCGAATCGAGCCAAGGCCTAACGGCAAATCTTGAATACTATCGTGCTGGAAGGGCCGCTTGCCCCCTGAACCTGTAGTCTCAACCTAACCCCTTACAAGAAAAAGATACTCTCCCGGTCGCTGTGTAATGCGACAAATCCGGTAACCCTGACGTACTTAATACATTAAGGAATACAATGTTAAAGAGGATTGAATCGCAATTGCAACGGAATTGAAAAAAGTATTCCGCGACTCGCGGACGGACGGTATCAAAATGTTCGCACGACGCGAGATGACGAACTGCTGAATAGATTATTCCTTGGTAAGGAGATACTAGTATGTCGGAAACGGAAGCGATAATTATATAACACGTCTCCCGCGGCCTGACGGTATTTGTCAGGGCAACGCGAGAGGACGTATTTCACACCATTAAGGTATACAAAGTTAAAGAGGATTGAATCGCAACTGCAACGGAATTGAAAAAGTATTCCGCGCCTCGCGGACGGACGGTATCAATTTGTCCGCACGATGCGAGACGACGAACTGCTAAATAGATTATTCCTTAGGTAATGAGATACTAGTATGACGGAAACAGAACTGATAATAATATAATACGTCTCCCGCGGCCTGACGGTATTTGTCAGGGCAACGCGAGAGGACGTACTTCACACCCTTAAGGTATACAAAGTTAAAGAGGATTGAATCGCAACTGCAACGGAATTGAAAAAGTATTCCGCGCCTTGCGGACGGACGGTATCAATTTGTCCGCACGACGCGAGACGACGAACTGCACAAGAGAATAATCTGCGGTGAAGGTGGTTCTATCTTAACGGAAACAAAGCCGATCGCAATGGCAACGGAATTGAAGAAGTAATCTGCGCCTCGCGGTCTAACGGTATCAGTTTGTCAGTACGACGCGAGACGACGAACTGCAAAAGAGATTAATTTGTGGCGAAGGTGGTTATATCATTACGGAAACAAAGCTAATCACAATGGCAACGGAATTGAAAAAAGTAATCTGCGCCTCGCGGTCTGACGGTATCAGTTTGTCAGTACGACGCGAGACGACGAACAGCTGATCAGCTACTGCGTCCACTGACGCACTCAAATCGAGCCAAGCCGAAAACGGCAAATCTTGAATACTACAACGTAGGTAGGGCCGCTCTTCCCCTGAACTCGTACTCTCAATCAAGCCTTTTACAAAAAAGGAAAACTCTCCCGGTCGCTGAGTAATGCGACAAATCCGGTAACTCCGACGTACTTAATACGGGTTGGTGCTCACCCGGTCTTTTGGAAACTTAACATCTGGAAGTGGCCCAGACATATCGGGTAATATGACCAACGGACGTGCTGGGCTGGCTCTAGCCCTACGAAGATCGTCAGCCGTCCGTACAGGTTTCTTTCGGTTACGCGGCTGCCCGGGGCAATTGCGCGCCTGATGATTTGGAAGATTGCACCGAAAACACCTTCGTTCAAACGAATCTCGAGTATTCGAGGTACGAGAGACTGGTGCCAAACGAGCATCTGTTCTCGAGACGAAGGGAGCAGGACGAGGAAACCTTCCCTTATTCCTATTCATCAGCTCTAAGGCCGAACACCGCCTTTCCAACTCCTCTATACTCGACAAAAATTCTCTTACGCAACCTCCTCCGGTACAAGCCTCTCCTGGCAAAACAGAAGAATTTAAACTCTCAGGTAGAGACGAACGTGGAACACCCGAACTCGCCACTCTATCTCCAGTATATGGAGATGAACTTGCCAATGGCACTGGTGCTAGGGCTTCTGAAGCGGTAACCCCAGGATCCGTTGTCTCCAGAAACTGCGGAGCTCTCATAAGATTCCGGAAAGGTACGCACCTAACTGGTAAGGCGACCGCCTCCGATGACGATGATACCAGATTCTTGTTAAACAAAGAGGCCTGACGCCGCAACTCGTAAAAATTATTACTAGGAACTAATCCCCTTTCAATTAATTCCCCGATTAGCCTTTCCTTCGTGGCCTTCATTATATTAACTATAGGATCCATTGCGCTATCCATCCTCAATCCTATTCGTAACAGTAGGTATCAAAATTTATACCCAACGAAATCTTACTTCACCTTGTTAAACAATGCTTTAACTACACCGTTTAACCGGAACAAGAATCTAACTAAAACGTAACCTTAATTTAACACAAACCCCCCCTTAGTTGAAATGTTCCGAAATTAAGAACTAGCAATTATAACCAATATGTATTATTATCAAATTTCCTAAAACACGCTTCCACCACACCGCTTGCTACGAATCTACAACTTAAATCTCAAAGTAATTCAATTCAATACTATTCACTCTCTTATATTACAAAGATTTGTTCCGAAAACAATTGAGTATAAGCACCAAGTGATTTTATCTAAATGTAGTAACACTATTTCCCTTTACCGCATCAACAGCGACGCAAACCGAACTACTGTAAGTTATACGCACTCTCCTCTTGCCTATCCCCGCGCAAGCTATAAGGCGAGATTGGTTTCAAACAAATGGTCTTGAAATTCCAAAAACACTGGAATACTTCACGAACGTAACCACTAATCACTTCTCTATTCACAATTAACTAGGCACCCTTTTATTTATTCAGTCACTTATTTCGTTTGAATTAAACTATCGCTTAATGCGTATCTAAACATTTTACGCGGCAAAACTATACTCCTGATTATTCGCAACCACCTTAACCACAGACGCTTCTCGAACAACAAAATGGAGACCTAAGCTTGTCTTACGAATTTCGCGCTAAATTTTCTGAAAAAGGAACAAATTATATTTTTATACACTTTATAACCCCGTCACTCAGTCAAATACCCTGGAAGCCAGCATTTTTCTAAAATGGCCCCACGTACGGGCGACATTGTTAGACTTATACCTATATTTACGAAATTAAGAGAGAGCGTTGCCTCCATGCAACAATAAAGCAATAGTTTAAACACTTCTGCGATATTTCTCTCTCAATAAAACTTACCCGGTTCTCAGCGGCAAATGAAGAAATTACAGAACAAGTACTCTTTCGTCTCAGATTGCGATGGGCTCAATAATAATTTTGTACTAGGCCTCCAAGATATTATCTCCGGGACAAGGGGAACAACAAAGGAAAGACATAAAATTGTGATAATACTTAGTTTAATCCAATGAGATTTTAATAAAAAAAAACTCCGCAATAATGCCGAGAAAAATTTATATATATTACCAAAAATACCAGAGTAGGCAGACTAATAATTTGGGCTTGCATTAAAGACCGATTCCCGCTCAATATTCAGCACAAACATAAAGGCTATGAGGTAAGGAGAAATCCACAATGATAGGTTACAATAAAAAGAGATCACTCACCCCACAATACCATGAATATCGATAAGGAACGATACGCGTAATGTCTATACTCTCGGAACTGCGGAGGAACCAGAAGATTCTCCCCGAAAACGAAACCGGAACGATGCCTCTGATGATGATGATACCGCAAGCGTCCTTTGAAGCTTCGCGCTGCGCCGATACAAAATTCCTCCCTGGCGTTCGGCCTGGGAGAACGATTTCCGACCCGCAGTTATTTAAAGAACCGCTTTTCTTAGTTTCTCGAAACTTTACTTGCTTCACGCCCGATGGAGCCAATAATAATCCAAGATTATTTCTTTGGAAATACTATTCCGCAGATAAATCCCCGCGTCAAGTCTGGATGGAAGTGCGAGCAGAACTTTCACAACAAAACTAATTATTAATTCGTATTTCCCAACAGGAGATTATAACTCGGAACACAAGGTAACTGACCGATAACTTGAACGAATTATTTAATTATTAATTCGTATTCCCCCGACCGGGAGCTGTCTTAATAACAGGACTAGTAGTCGTGACGGTACCGCTCGTAATGATGCACCGACCTTCTTGCCGCCTCACCTGTCCATCCGCACGATGCCATTTCGCCCGTCCATGATGTTTGTAAGCGATCTCCTGATTCGTCAAATCTTTGGTCGGGCCGTAATTTGACCAATCAAGCCCTTGCATTTGATTATTTATTATAAGTGACGCAATTGCTCGGTGCTGGATGAAATTCTTTATACCGCGCGTTTTGGAATAGAATCTTCCAGAAACAACGGATGATTGCATCATTCCCTGTCCTAATTACAACTGCGTCACGCTCGGACTCGATTTTATGCGTCATTATTTACCCGTCAAAATCAGAACAAGGGGAAGTACGTTTGTTTTTTCCGCTCGTAACAATCAATTTCGCGCCTTATATCCCTTTTGGATAAATCCCAAACTTCTCACCCGTCTTTTATGAAAAAATAAATATACTCCTAACAAAGTGAACAATTCTACCTCATATTTGAGTGGCATAGAGCCAAACCAGCCTATCCAACAAAACCAAAAAATGAGTTAGTTTTAAAATTTGAGTCACGTAACGTTTCTTTATAAGACTGAAGTGGCTTTACTTCAAAATTCTAAATGGTACTACTGCTGTCATGTGTCTTTTTTTTTAAAGCGATTTTCGTGATATACTTTTATGTCAAATTAGCCTACCCAACAAAATAACTTTAATCATCAAATAATCTTGTCATAATATTAGATTATTTATTTTATTTTTATTATAGTGGTTTCAGAATGTATCTTTTGAATGTAAAGAAAAACATTAATTACACATTTGATTTATAAGAACGTAGTCCCTACAAACCCATAGATTTTGAGCTCCATTATCTCATTTCCACATATTCGTAGTATAGGCTGGTTTGACACTAGACCACTCATATATTTAATAATTTTATAAAACCTGTTGTTTAAAGCTTTATCGATATACAGAGAGAATCATTAATAGCAATTTTTCTCTAAATATTTTACGACAATGTTGTAATGTGTAATACTTGTATACAGTACAACCAACTTGGTTTATTACCATGTCGTGTTTTCTTTCAACCACCCTGAAATATACGAGGCATATACCGAAAGTAAGTGTACTGAATTTTTGTAGGTTACAATTTTTTTTATTTAAACAAAAAAAATACGTGGTTACCGTAGTACATATATATGTAAGCTATTTTTCGACATAGTCGCCATTCCTCTAAATGCAGGTGGTGAAGCGGGGTATCAACTTTTTGATGCCTTCCTCGAAGTAGTTTCCCGTCAATACCTCCGTACACTTCTCCACCTCCTCCTTTACCTCCTCGTCGGTTGAAAACCTTTTTCCACTTATGTGCAGCTTCAGGGAGATAAAGAGGTAGTAATCTGAAGGTGCTTGGTCAGGGGAATGCGCGGGATGGTTCAGGACATCCCATTTAAACGAGGCGAGCAGTTCCTTCGTAGCGTTGGCCGTGTGTGGTCTGGCATTGTCAGGCAGACTCCCTTTGTAAGCATGCCTCTCCTCTTGTTCTGAATCACCCTCCGCTATTTTTTTAGGGTCTCACAGTATCTTGCAGAGTTGATGGTCTCCCCTTGAGGTATATATTCAATTAAAATTATGCTTTAACAGTCCCAAAACACGGATGCCATGATTTTCTTGGCTGAAATTGTGGTTTTGAACTTTTTGGCGGAGGGTGAAGAGGTGTGACGTGACCGTTTTTAAACTCGCGACACCACTTGTACACACTCGTACGATTCATAGCTTTATCACCATATGCAGTTTTTACCTCATTATAAACTTAACCGGAGGTTTTCCCTTCCAAACGAGATAACGGATGACACCGCGTATTTCGCACTTGGCGGGAGATTGGATTGACATTTTTCACAAAACGTGTTGTCGCGTCGACACTTCTCAACGCACTGACCTCGAACCGGTCTCGTTGTGGAGGGGAAGGGTTAGCAACATGTCGAAAATAAAACCCGTCCGGTCGTGAGAGCCTCAGTACACTTACTTTCTGGATACGCATAGTACTTAAGAGGCCTCGAATCAAAACCAGGCTGGATCCCAATATTAGAAAAAATGTGTACTCTTGGATCTGTCCCGCGATTTTAGAAGCACTAAGTTTATATGTACCTAATAAATATAGCCGTGCAAGGAATCACCTTCTGTTTTATAGTACATACCAGCTTACAGGACGAATATCATGGCTAAACACTCAGTCACACGTGGTAAAGAGATATTGAACCAACTGAATGACACTGTTGATATACTATATTCTCGGTACCAAGCAGCAGTATGAGAAGAATCCTGGCTGATATTCTTCCTAACGAATAAGCTAACTCTAGAACCAGACCCTCTTTGTGAAACAGGAGAAATCAAATGCAAAGTGGATAAAAAAAATCAAACTCGCAATACGCGGGCTGGAAGACATGTGTCCTGTCTGCTCACGTAAAGTGAAATGGGATAATTTTTTTTTTTTTTTTAAATTTAAAGACACATTTGTGTCATTTACATATTTCAACTACATTCAAATAAATAACTGAAGAATATTTTACAACATAAATTTGTGAAATGGAATATACAGTAAGAGAATTTATAATAAAAAATAAACGAAATCATTTTCTTAAAAAAAAAGTGACATATTTTTCACTAAATGTACAGCACAACAAGAAAGTTAAAGTATTATTAAATACAATTAATAAAATAAAATAAATACCACAAGATTTGGACATCAATTTCGTTTAACCGTATTATAAGGGGTCTTTCAAATTAACCGGGTTTTTTTTATTTTTGGATAAAACACAGATGGCATCGTGAACTTGCTTAGATCTTGTGACATTGGAGAAGTGTAATGTATGGCATTAACAAAAATGGAGTCGTTTATAATACAATAACAAATTCAAATTGAGATTTATTTTACGTATTGTAATCTCCGGAAACGGTGACGTGAATTGACCACCAAGATCATGTGATCTGACACCGTTGGACTATTTTCTCTGGGATTACGTGAAAAGCTAGGGCTTGAACAATAACTCGCAATCAATTCTGAGCTGAAGGATGAAATTATTTGCGTTATTGGTGAGCTAGAACCGCGATTATGCCAAAATGTAATTGAAAATTTTGACAAAAGAGTGGACTTCTGTGGAGCTGCAAGAGGTGGACATTTGGCGGATATTGTTTTTTTGTGTTTAAATGTTATACATTATACTTTGATGACCTATAAAAAGTTTTTTGAATTGAAACCAAATTGTGTTTTATTCAAGAATTTAAAAAGTTTTAATTAAAAAAAACGCTGAATTTAAAAGACCCTTTATATAGTCTATTGGTATGGTTTTTCATTGGGTCACTACAGTTGTTGATATATGTCCATCTGCATTAGGAGCTTGTTACAATATAACATAACTATAATGATAATTACAAAACAAAGCTTGAAAAGGAAATTAAAAAAGAGGATTAATAATAATAAAATGCGATGATAGTATATCACATTTTTTTAAATCCCAAATTTAATACGGGAGTAAAACGTGGAAAGAGTTGAATAAATGAAAAAAAAGTGCAGACAAGAATGCATCGGGAGATAACATATTACAGAATAATGAATGAATTCATTATAAATAAAAATGCACTTAAGTCTAATATAAAAAGTAAAATGAAGAACACTCTTAGATGGTTTGCACATGTACTCGTACTATGAATGAATGCAGGAAGATAAATAAAGTAAATGTTCAAATGTGGTTTGAAGGTGTGGTAGAGGAATCACAAGAAAAGTATGGTGGTATCAAATAAACGATATTCAAAAAAAAAAATGTAAAAAATCAGAGAAATTGGAGGAATCGTATAAGAAAGTGTATGGATGTAGAAAAGAGGAAAGATATGTTTGGCGTCTTCTTTTTTTCCTACCTCAACAGGGAAACGGCGTGATGGTATTTGTCTTTGCATAAACTAAAAAGTTTTCCCTACACATTGTCACTTACATTTTGTTGAATCTATTTATATCATCCACATAAAAAGTACTTTATTTTCTAAGAAATTTCTTTTCGTTTTCCCCTTAAACCATAAAAAGATATTATTTTGCATAGACATTTAACAAAACGAAAAATCATCAAATCTCTCGATTTTAACTAAAGCGCTTTTATATTTAAGAAGTCAAATAAAAAGAAATAAGTCTTTTCTAAGTATGTACTGTCAAAAGCTTTCAAAGATCGAAATAAAACGAATTGAACTTATTTAAGAACTGCTTCATTACAAAGGTGATGACGGGTTTAAAGCTTTAATTTTATAAATCAAAGCCTTCCTATTTTTAGTATTTATTTTCACTTTTGTAATTTTGTTTTAACTCCATTTTGACGCTTGAGAATTCAATTCATTTTCAGCGATCAAACAGATTACGTTTCAGTAACTCTGTAACGCTATTTATATATCTGCGAAAGGTCTTCACGATGAAACGGTATCAATTTCATTCTTGCCGTGTCCTATTATAACGTTTTTATCTCTTCACGCTAAATAGAGAGATATTGAATGCGAGAACGGTAGACAGGAACTGTCGTAACACTGCCTTGTGAAGTCTTACGATCGAATAAAAAAAAAATTTTTGTTTCCTGTGTAATTTGAAAAAAAAAGAGCTTTTAACAAATGAAATAAAACTTAATCATATATTTTACACTTTGCCTTTTACGTTGAGTTCATTTGATTGAGTGTTTAATAAAAAAAACTGAAAGTTTATTAAAATCAACTGTCCTTACAAGCTTCGAATGTGTGAATTTATACGTTTAATGATCACTAACCAGAAACAGCGGTCTTTAAAAATGACTGAAGGTTTATTGAAATCCACTGTCATGACAAGCTTCGAATGTGTGAGTTTATACGTTTAATGATCACTAACCAGAAATAACGGCCTTTAAAATCAACTGAAGGTTTATGAAAATCCACTGTCATGACAAGCTTCGAATGTGTGAATTTATACGTTTAATGATCACTAACCAGAAACAACGGCCTTTAAAATCAACTGAAGGTTTATTAAAATCAACTGTCATGACAAGCTTCGAATGTGTGAATTTATACGCCTAATGGTCACTAACCAGAAACAGCGGTCTTTAAAAATGTATGACTTGGTTCCATTGGGCTTGTCACATCCTACGTTGACGAATTGTTGATTCATTGACCAGTTCCATTGCGTTTGTCACATCCTACGTTGACCATTTGTTGATTCATTGACCAGTTCTATTGAGTTTGTCACATCTTACGTCATAAATATCTTTTAATTAGCTCTATATCTGTCCAAACATAAAATTTTTTGTGTCTTATTAATTTTGTTTCCTTTCACAACACGTCGTTAGATATGACTACACTTCACTTTCCCTATAATCTAATAAAATACCAGTCAAATAGCGGAATTCCTCAATTTACTCCAATCTTTCATTGTTCACCCACATATCCCATCTTCTTTTCTTTCCAACTTTCTGTGATAATGACTTTAGATTTGGCAAAATTCATTCTCAGATCATTGTTTCAAACGACAAAAAACATACATTTATTTCAAAGTTCAATTTAAAATAAACTAATTTATTAGGTTGATTCAAAAGGTTGATAATGAAAACGAGCAGATTTCGCGTTAAACTATAATGAAATTCTGAAAACGATTGTCTGAATAAAGGTTATGAAAGAGCTATGAATTGTTAATGAACACAAGAGGCCATTTCAATCCTAAGATAGGACCACGCAATCTGAATATCACTTATTAAGCCTTTTGTTCTTGCCGATCTCTTGATGCCCAAACATATCCTTCATAATCTTGTGATAATCATAATTGTCCTATTAAGTTAAGGATTCAGGAAAAGGATATATATATATATTGGAGAAGATATGAATAATACTTTTTCGACATATAGCCAGTGCGTCTGTCGTTAAGGATGTGATTATATGGAACGCTTCCTTTAATCTTACATACGACAACAAAGGTTTTTCAAGACCCAGATATATCCGGTTTCCTCACAATACTAATTTGAGTAGAAATTATGATATAATACTACTGAAAAAATTATCAATAATGAACATAAAAATGTATAAAAAAATACCTTTATGGATTATGAAACCTTGTGAAAAAATTTGTTTCAGACCTAAAGATTGATACAAACTTTATTTCAAAGTCACAATTTTCATTTGTTACAGTTTTCAATACTTAAAACTAAACTTTTTCAAAAATCAGTAGTTTTTAACAGCTGGTCACTGTGTTCAGTTTATGTTGTCAGACGGTTAACTGATAGAAAAATGCTACGATAACATTTATGATTTGTTTCATAGTTCGATTTCCTATGGATAGACACCAACCACCTGAGAACAAGCACTGAACGTAATGACCAGTTGTTACGACTATCGAACATTCCTATCAGACTTTTGATTGAACTATATTACTTTTCACTGCACACACCAAAATTTTATTTAAATAATAATAAAAAAATAGACTTCTTAAAGCTTCAACTGGTTAAACTTAAAAAGTAACAATTCTTCTTCCTCTTGGTTTAGGTCGTATGACCTGTTTGTGACGGTGGGTTGTCCTGAGATGATGACGTCCAGCTGTCCTTCTACCTTTTCAGCGGCCTTCCTGGTAATCTCCTGCTGTTAGGGTTTTCAGTCTAAGCAATTTTTGCCAGTCTTATATCTTTTATGCGGTCCACACGACCCCTTCAGAAGCGCCTTCTGCTTCTTTCCCACTTCACTATGTCGTCAACACCACAAAAGTGACAATGAATGTATAAATGTATAAAATCGTTGTAGAAAGAATAAATATCACAATCGTTAGATGTGGCAAATATTTGACATTACTTTAATTAAATTTGTCACTAAAAACACAACCAAAAATCATATGATCTTCAGTCTCAATATCCAGGCCACACGCTACAATTGTATATAGTACCAATTCTGTAAAGGTGAATAGCCACCATGCCATCCTTCCGCATTTGTCCATGACTGACACTTTCATCTTGTTTATTCCAATCACATTAAACCACAGATAAAGGTCAACTGGAGGAATATATTTTCATTGCAATGGACTTAACATATTCATTATTTGTGATACCAACGTGTGGAAAAACCCATGCTAGATATATATATTTGTTAGTAGACATCAGTTGGAATATCGTAGTTATTGATTGAGCTAATAATTTATTTAGATGAATAACTTAAAGAATTGTCTAAAATGGAAGTCAAAGCACATAGAAAATAAAATTAAACGCAAATTTTTAGAGCTTTATTTACTGCCACGCAGTCAGTCATAAATACTAAAAAGAGAGCAGGATGTTTGTAAAGTGATTTTGTCTCTGTTTAGTATTTTGTTGAAAGAGATTGTCACAAATATAATAAATCCACCGCATTGTCCTGTATTAAAAAAATATACATAATATAAAAGGATGATAAATTAAATAGGGATACTTGTGAAAAGCCCCCGAGGTAATTTTTTAAGACCACCATCTCAGGTTACCAGCTTAGGTACACAACATTTCTAGATCTTGATGTTTAAAGCATTCTCTCTTAATTTTTTTTATTAGAAAGTAATTGGGTGTCGTTAATTGTTTATTTAATTTTTGTTATTGTGAGAGATGATTCATTTTTATTATATTAAAAACTAATTCTTGGTCTAGGTTGATTTTATATTAAATTCTGAAAAGTGATTAATTATTTAATAATGGATTGATGCTTAGTATGTTATAATTAGTCCTGTATCTTTTTTTTTTCTAGTTTGTTCTCAAGAACAAAGAAGTTCCCACCAATATAAAAAGAAAAGTCTTCAATGCATGCGACCTCCCTGTGCTAACGTATGGCTTCGAAACGATGACATTTACTGCCAATATCATTCACAGACTAAAATGCGCACAACGGTCCATAGAACGACACTTTGGGCATAAGTCTGAGAGACAAAGTCAGAAATGAAGAAATCAGGTGACGGACTATGGTTGTCGACATAATGGACCGTGTTGTTGGCATGAAATTGCAATCGGCGGGTCACGTTGCAAGACAACGAAATGAAAGATGGGCCCCAGATCCCTAAAATGGAGGCCGTGGGATACGAAAAGACCGAAGGGATGGCCCCAGAAGAGGTGGGCTGACGACATTATCCCTGTCGTCGGTAAAAAATGGACGAGAAAAGCCCAACACAGGGAAGCGTGGTAGGTGCTAGAAGAGTCCTACATCCAGCAGTGGAGAGACGACTGAAGAAGAAGAAGATGTTATTAGTGGATTTATATTAATTTTTGTTGTTTTAGAAAATGATTATTTGTTGTTGAATTAAAAAGTAGTCCTTCGTGTGATTTGATTTGATATTAAGTTTTGTCATTCTGAGAGAGGATTTATTTTCTTTAATTAGAAAGAAAGGCTTGATTTAAGTTGATTAAATATTAAATTTTGTTATAGTGATAAATTGTCAATTTTTATTTAATAAGAAAGTAATGCATGGTTTGTTGATTTAATTTTTTATTCTGAGAGATGATTTATTTTTATTTAAGTAGAAAGTAATTCTTCGTCCGAGTTGATTTTAAATCAAATTTTGTTATCTTATTTGTTATTTATTATAAAGTTAACTCGGTCTATGTTAAGTTGTTTTTTTTTCATTTTCGTTATTCTGAGAGTTGATAAACTTTTATTTGATTAGAAAGTAACGCTTGTTAAAAGTAGTTTTTTTTTGTTTTTGTTACTCTGAGGGATAACTAATTTGTTTTTTTTTTTAATTTAAAAGTAATGCTTGTTCAGTTGCTTTTCTTTTCAATTTCGTTATTCTGAGAGTTGATTAATTTTTATTTGATTAGAAAGTAACGCTTGGTAAAAGCAGTTTTTTTTATTTTTGTTACTCTGAGGGATAACTAATTTGTTTTTTTTTTTTATTTAAAAGTAATACTTGTTCAGTTGTTTTTCTTTTCAATTTCGTTATTCTGAGAGTTGATTAATTTTTATTTGATTAGAAAGTAACGCTTGGTAAAAGAAGTTTTTTTAATATTTTTTACTCTGAGGGATAACCAATTTGTTTTTTTTTATTATTTAAAAGTAATGCTTGTTCAGTTGTTTTTCTTTTCAATTTCGTTATTCTGAGAGTTGATTAATTTTTATTTGATTAGAAAGTAACGCTTGGTAAAAGAAGTTTTTTAAATTTTTGTTACTCTGAGGGATAACTAATTTGTTTTTTTATTATTTAAAAGTAATGCTTGTTCAGTTGTTTTTCTTTTCAATTTCGTTATTCTGAGAGTTGATTAATTTTTATTTGATTAGAAAGTAACGCTTGGTAAAAGAAGTTTTTTAAATTTTTGTTACTCTGAGGGATAACTAATTTGTTTTTTTTTTATTTAAAAGTAATGCTTGTTCAGTTGTTTTTCTTTTCAATTTCGTTATTCTGAGAGTTGATTAGTTTTTATTTGATTAGAAAGTAACGCTTGGTAAAAGAAGTTTTTTTAATATTTGTTACTCTGAGGGATAACTAATTTGTTTTTTTTTATTTAAAAGTAATGCTTGTTCAGTTGTTTTTCTTTTCAATTTCGTTATTCTGAGAGTTGATTAGTTTTTATTTGATTAGAAAGTAACGCTTGGTAAAAGAAGTTTTTTTAATTTTTGTTACTCTGAGGGATAACTAATTTGTTTTTTTTTTATTTAAAAGTAATGCTTGTTCAGTTGTTTTTCTTTTCAATTTCGTTATTCTGAGAGTTGATTAGTTTTTATTTGATTAGAAAGTAACGCTTGGTAAAAGAAGTTTTTTTAATATTTGTTACTCTGAGGGATAACTAATTTGTTTTTTTTAATTTAAAAGTAATGCTTGTTCAGTTGTTTTTCTTTTCAATTTCGTTATTCTGAGAGTTGATTAATTTTTATTTGATTAGAAAGTAACGCTTGGTAAAAGAAGTTTTTTTAATTTTTGTTACTCTGAGGGATAACTTATTTGTTTTTTTTTATTTAAAAGTAATGCATGTTCAGTAGTTTTTCTTTTCAATTTCGTTATTCTGAGAGTTGATTAGTTTTTATTTGATTAGAAAGTAACGCTTGGTACAAGTTGTTTTTTTTTTAATTTTTCTGTTTTGAGACATAATTAATTTTGATTTTATTAGAAATAAATGCTTGGTTTTAGTTGTTTTTTTTGTGTTTGTTATTCTGAGACAATATTAATTTTTATTTCATTAGATTAATGCTTGGCCTATGTTTATTTCATATTAAATATATTTATTCTGATAGATGATTGATTTTTATTTAATTTGAAAGTAATTATTTAGTCTATGTTAATTTCAAGTTAAAATTTATTATTCTAAGCGATGATTATTTTTTATTTAAGTAGAAAGTAATGCTTCGTCTTAGTTGATTTTATATTAAATTTTGTTATACTGGGAGGTGATTTTCCCTTGCAGAGTGATTAAGTTGTGGTTGAATGCATGAATGCTCGCCCTCTGATATTATTTGAATGCGGCACGTAGCAGGTTCGTGGCAGATGTGCAACGTGCATTACTGATATGCAGAATATCCACGTCCAATACTTTCATAACGGTTTCCTCACTCAGGCCCTGCGGTCTGGTTGAAATTATTAAATTCATTTCAGTTGAATTTCAAGACCATATTTCTTCTTAACGTTTATTTATATAGATTTTTTTATTGTAAATTATACAATGTGGAGTTTCTTTCCATACAACTGCCTTTTCCAACTAACCAAACCAAGTTGTACAAACAAGTGTCAATTACTGGATGAAGATTTCAACGTTATTTTAAAAAAACAACAAAAAAAGAACCAAAGACATAATAAATAACATTTGAAAAAGCAAATTAAAAAAAACATATATATAATGTTTGCAAATTGTCATTAAATACTGGAAAAGGATAGTTCCAGAGTCTGACAGCATGGAGAGTAAAGGGGAGTTATAAAGATTAGGAACTATCAAGAATCGAGCTCAGAAACCCCGAGTAGAAGTGATTTATGCACTAGGCCACATGAGTCACCCCGTTTTAATTCACTTTTTTTTTCCTTCGTCACAAAATATATACCATCACGCCATTTCCCTGTTTTATTAGAAAGAGAAAACAAAACGCCAAGCTTTCCTATCTCATCACACATCTATAGCCTCTTCCACGTGCATAAAGTTTATCATAAGATTCCTTTGTTTTTGTACGTTTCATTATTTCAAAATATTATTTACTCGATCCAATCATACTTTCCTTAAATTTCCTCTCACACGCTTTTCACTCGCATTTACACTATATCCAAAATGAATATGAAATCTTTATTTCGTTTTTAATGTCACAAAGCGAATAAACGAAGAAAGATTAACAGCAAATTTATAAAAAGCAAATATGAGTATAGTAGAAGGTTTTTTAAAGGGAAACCAAAAAAAGTATGGTTGGATTAAGTGAATGATATTTGAAAATAAAGAAATGTAAAAAGTAAGATAAATCGTAGGAGTCAAAGAGGAAGCGAATGATGTGTGTGAGGATTGGAAGGTCTGTTCGACGTTCATCTTACCCTGACAGGGAGACAGTGTGAAGACGAAACTTAATCAAACAATCAAATCAGAAGGGTATTTTGAAAACCAGTAGATTCAGGATTGTTTTCTTAGTCCAATAATATGTACTAAAGTCAAGATGAGAGTGGATCCAATTTATCTCATATCATACATATTAGATGCGGCCAGTGTGGAAACGTTACGGTATTACAAAGTGCAAGTAGCTGGCCACAGAATCCGCCCCTCGCAGGTGTATGCTGTTTGGCTCGCGGATTCACCCAAGAGGGTAACCAGTTGCATCAAAATTGTGGGGCGTATATTTTGAAACGACCACTCCGCGGCTTGTTTCTAAAGTTTATTTCGTCTCTTTGAATACCGATTGCTAAACATCGGTTCGCAGTTCAACATTATTTTTTAATGTGTAATAATTTAATCGTTATTCGAAATGATTTACAATCAATTTAAATAATTTAACCTGAAATACATGATTCCTTCAACTTAAAATTGGAGGGCCTAAAACTTTAAAAGTTTAAATTAAGAGCTGTCAAAAAATAATTGTCAAAGTTATCTTGGGAAAGCCTTTAACCTATATATATTTAACCTATATACCCTTCCTGTGCTTAAAAAATACGCCCGTTCCGGTGCTGTGTATTCAATACACACGTGAAAATGAGCAATTTAATATAAGAATATTCATAGTCAATCGCTTTAATTAATTAAATTGAAAGTCAACAGTGATATTAATTATAATTTAATTGCTGAAAAGATGAAAAAAACATCGGCCGACGTTCACAAATTGGGCGAAGAGACCACCTCAGATGAATGTCCGAAAGCTACTGACAGGACGGAAACACTAACACTGTATATTATACCTCGAAAGAAGAAACATAACCCCGAACTGAGATTGTATTTATTGCTTTACCATATACCTAAGTAGAGTGAGAATGAATGTTAAGATATAAGAGTAACTTTTCAAATGAATATATTCAAAATAATTCTCACGATTTATAAAGGTGCAAAAGCTCACAGGATGACTGATCACTCTTATCAAACCAGTAATAATTGTAGAAAAAATACACTTAGTATTCAAAGGAGAAGCACTCATTTTGGCAAAAGGCATCATATTTATAGTCCCTTGAGTAATCAACGCACTGTCAGCAGAGTAGAATTCATATGATATTGTAAAGCTCTTATACACAGTGAAAGCTCCTTTGCCAGGGAATTATTAAATCTGAAAAAGTGTTATTGTACATTGAGAAATAGTGGTTGGAGATTTTAGTATTCATAAATTATTGCGTTGAAATGAAAATTCTCATTATTTATGCCTGATAATACTAGGCGAGTTTGATTATTTCTTGACTGTGACATGTTACCATTATTATTAATTTTTTCACTTTTAAAGCTTTTAAAGATTATTTGTTTAATAATATTTTTAATAATAATAGGAGTACACGATTCACACATGTGATATACTGGTTGACTTCATACAGATATTTTAAAGCAAGTCTATTAGCTGGCCTATGGTTTCCAAGCAAAAAAATTAAACATGAAGCGGAAATATTTTGGAATATTTGAAAATAAATTATAGTTTTCGGAGTATGTTTTTTTCAACGGTTGATTTTGTGATTATTATATCTCTGATTATTATGTTACAAAAAAGGATTAATGAATACATTATTCATACAGCATTAAAAATTATTCATACAGCATTTAACTAAAAAGAGGTGAAACAAGCAAAAAATGTACTTTATTGAAAATAATTACAGTTGTTGAAATAACGTTTTTTTAAAAGTAATTTGCAAAGTGTAAGCAAAATTTTTTGACATAATTGGATACATTTTTGTAGTATACTTGATACACATGAGCTAGTTTCAGTGCGTAGTAAGTACGTTATAGTACCAAGCTGGATTCGTTTTAGTCCAAATAGACGCTCTTTAACACAAGAGGGATACGCTTTGGTCCAAATAAGATACGTTATAGAGCAAAGTGGATACACTTTGAATCAAGGTGAAGGCGCTTTAGTCTAAGTTGGCTACTCTTTTTTTTTCTAAAGAAACATACTTTAATCCGAAGTTAAGACGCTTTTGTACAAGGTATAAACGCATTGGTCCTAGGTGGGTGTTTCTGTTCATTCTGAAGTTCACATTCCCCCAATATTTGTTTTCATATTCTGTCGTACATTGTTATCTCAAGTATTATTTTTAGTTCACTCATTTCTACAGTATTTATTTGGTTCTTTTAGTATTTTTCTACTGCGTTTTACTTCCGTACTCCAATAAATAACATTAAAGATTTATTATTTATAGTTAAGGATCATGTGGACCGCATGGAGGATATAAGACTGGAAAGAATCGCTAAGACTGAAAACCCTAACAGCAAGAGATTACCAGGAAGGCCGCCGAAAAGATTAAAGGACAGCTGGACGTCATCATCCCAGGACAATCCACCGTCACAAACAGATCATACAACCTAAATCAAGAGGAAGAAGAAGAATTTAAGGCGTTAACATTGAAGTGGTTTAAAGACATTGTAATTTATTTTATCAAACACTGTTTATTCCACTTTATGTAACGTTATACGCGATCAGGTAGTGTTTGTGCTCCCCTGATGATGAAGTAAAAACCTTGAAACCGGTAGGGATATACCGTTATATAAAGTGGAATAAACAGTGTTTGATAAAACAAATTACAATAAAGATTTAGTAAATTGTAGAACATATACACTATTGACTTATTTTTTTACATTTTGCGTTATATGCGTACAACCTTATGAGCTTATTGTCATGTGACAACCTCTTCCAACCAAGAGTATACGTGTTTTGGTCGTGTTTGTGCTCCTCTGATGATGAAGTAAAAACTTTGAAACCGGTAGGGCTATACCGTAACATAAAGTGGAATAAACAGTGTTTGATAAAACTAGTTAAAATAAAGATTTAGTAAAGTTTGTCTTATTTTTTTACATTTTTCGTTGTATGCATACAACCTTATGAGTTTATTTTCATGAGACAACCTCTTCCAGCCAACGATAAATACGTAAAAGAGGCTTTAGCGGATGTCCTAGTAGGACGTGCTGATGATTATGATTGTTGTTTGGTATTTAAATAAAATACCTCGATTAGCAATGCGGAAAGTGAGAGTGAATAATCAATGAATAGTAACAGCGATGAATGGTCAAGTAATTAATAATAAGTGATTCTTTATTTATCGATAAGCAGGTATATAAACATATTCAGAACGGGGCGCGTGAGTGCGTCCGCAATATATTTTTATCTCACTCCTGTGCGTGCAGAGGTGGTCGCAGACGTTGCGAATACTATAGTGGGTAGAATATTTGTTGGCGAAACGGCGAAACGGCGTGATGTGTTCTCTTTCTACTGTGGAATGTGTCGTTAATAGTATTTGCGGGTAAACAATATGAATGTTCTGGTATGCGACCTTTGGACATGTCCGGAGGTCGTTTCGTCGGTCGTTGACCGTGCGTGTTGACAATATTCAGGGACGACGGTATTCCCTACAAGGCCTTAAATAAAAAACCATACTGGAATCCTTTATATCATAATGCAATTTGGATTCTAACAGGAATCGAATCTGCAGTCCCCGGGCTGGAAAACAGGTGGTTTACCAAGTGGTCCATGGAGGTCGTATACATTTTTTTTTATTATATTGAATAAGATTTACCATTACTCTGATCCTTATTTAATATTTATAGAAACCTTTCGACCCGCTTTAGTTACATGAATATAAAAATATGTATTTTATTCTCGTCATAATAATATAATATTTATCAGGTTTCACAAAAGAAATATTATAACGATATATCCAGACTAGAAAAATTAATCTATTCTTATTAGAAAGATCGCCTTCCAGAGAAATACAAAAAAAAATTATATAATTGTATTTTTAAAAATAGCTTTATTTTATTTTTAGTTCCTTTTAGTGATCGGACTATGCAATAAATATATTTATTGATTTGTATAATAATTTTCAACATATCTGAAAAGATAAGATGGATGTTATAATGAATAGGTTGGAAAAAATTCAAAAGTAGCTCTCTATCGACATAATGGACCGTGTTGCTGGCATGAAGTGGCAATGGGCGGGTCAACGAAATGAAAGATTACCCAGACTCCTGAAACGGAGGCCGTGGGATACGAGAAGACTTGTGGGACGGCCCCAGAAGAAGTGAGCTGACGATATTATCCCTGTCACCTGTAGAAAATGGACGAGCAAAGCCCAAGACGGAAGCGTGGAAGATTTTAGAAGAGGCCTACATCCAGCAGTGGAGAGACGGCTAAATAAGAAGAAGAAGCTCTCTTGAGATTTATATTTCATATATTCATTAGCTTACTATTTTAACCCTTCATAGAGTTGAAATAGATAGCCACCAACTAGGACTAGAAATAAACAAAACTCCTTATCGTAGACCGATTCGAGACTTTGATAAGAAGTGACAAGTTAAAGAATTACGGAGAGGTCAAAGAGTGTTCTTAAGTATTTTTATTTTCAGGAATGGAGAATCTGAAGTGAAGATCTGAAGATGAATTTGAATGGCAAAGACAGCTATGACAAGTTTGACAAAGATATGGACTAACTGGTCTGTACTGAAAAGTCTCTAGTGTTCTCTATAGCACTGTATGGAGAGGAAACATAAACGATGAGAAGAAAGGAAATTTTTGCAACATTTATTTTCAGATCTTTCTCTTCGTATCTCTCATACAAAATACTTATCTGGCTCTCTATAGTTCATATTTATTCATGTCACTAGCGTGTAGTCATCGTACATATATCTGTATATGATACATTCTCTTTCGACGTTTGTTTACCAACCATTGTGAGGTGCATGGCCACATGGTAAAACATTGGACTTCCGTGCGGAAGGTTGTCCGTTCGTTCATCGGTTTGAACCCTGCACTGTACTGCTTTCCTCGAATGACAGAGGTGATTTTTTGACGTAGTAGTCGAGAGTATAATGATATCTTTGACTAAAGTCATATCTATTCTTCCAAAAAAGGGTAAAAAAACATGCCGGTGTGCTCCGATCGTCTCATTTTGGTGTGCCATTAGATTCAGTACGGTGCCGTGATCAGTGAGTTTGCTGGTGCGCAATAGCTCACTCACTTAAAAAAAATCTCCAAGGCACAACTTTGCTTTCTTACCGATATTACCTTTGGATGGCGAGGGAATCCTCGACTACGAAGCCCAGAAACGATGACGACCAATCATTGACTTCTAAAGCTCCTTAACACGTGAATTATGTAGATATTGAACAACCAGGGGAATAAAACACATGTTCAATGACTACAAAATAATACTAACAGATATCTTTAGTACAGAACAAAGGATGATTACTTAAAATATGCGCACTATGTTGAACTTCTCACGGTGTGAAACTATAGAAGCCTCGAAACAAGGCAAGAATCCATTTCGTTATTTTAACTAAAAGTTTTTCAAGAGTACTTGTCTCACAATAACTGTCCCGCGATACTAAAAGAACTAAGTTTATATGCCCCTAATAATATATCCGTGCAAGAAATCACCCTCGGTTCAACATACTTACAGAACGAATGCCATGGCTAAGCACTCAAGACGGCAAGAATCCATTGCGATATTCCTACTTAAGGTTTTTCAAGGTTGCTTCAACTGTCTCGCGATTCTAGAAGAACTAAGTTTATATGTACCTAATAAATATAGCCGTGCCAGGAATCACCCTCTGTTCTACATACCAACATACAGTACGAATATCATGGCTTAACACTCAGTCACGTGTAGTATAGAGATATTGAACCAACTGAGTGACACTGTGGACATATTTTCGGCACCGCCTAGCAATATGAGAAGAATCCTAGCTTATATTCTTCCTAACAAATAAGCTTACTAGAAGCCGAACCTCTTTACGTAACAGGAAAAATACACGCAAAGTGGATAGAAAAAAATACTTGAGTAGAAAACAATATTGTTTCCAACCGACGATCATGAATTCATCCGAACCATCAATTCGGATATGTTATACGAATAAAAATAATCACTGTCAAGTAAATATTAATGATACCAGCATTCTATAAAAATAATCACTGTCAAGTAAATATTAATGATACTAGTGGGGCGGTCGCCCACTCGGAACACTGTGGGCGTTCATACATACGGTCAATGACCGATGAAGTGACCTTTGCATTCCTCGACAAATATAAATAAACAAGTCCAAAGTTCACACGCCGGCCATTCAACCCATAGCCGGGAGCGGACCGCATTCCATACTAGAGCGAGAACGCACCACGCTGTCTCACCAGTTCCGTAAATAAATTGTCACCTACATACAACATTAATCATTTTGCTAATGCAGAAACGAGACGAAGGATATCTTGCTCGCATTCCCGCACACACGCGGAAATAGTATAAATACCTACGTTTACTAATAAAAACTCTTCTTCCGCATTGCGATCCAAAACGTGTTTTATTTATCAACAAATCATCATCATCTCTTCCCTTAAGGACTAGCTCCAAAACCAGCATTCTATAAAAATAATCACTGTCAAGTAAATATTAATGATACAAGCATTCTATAAAAATAATCACTGTCAAGTAAATATTAATGATACAAGCATTCTATAAAAATAATCATTGTCAAGTTAATATTAATGATACAAGCATTCCATAAAAATAATCATTGTCAAGTAAATATTAATGATACAAGCATTCTATAAAAATAATCATTGTCAAGTAAATATTAATGATACAAGCATTCTATAAAAATAATCATTGTCAAGTAAATATTAATGATACAAGCATTCTATAAAAATAATCATTGTCAAGTAAATATTAATGATACAAGCATTCTATAAAAATAATCATTGTCAAGTAAATATTAATGATACAAGCATTCTATAAAAATAATCATTGTCAAGTAAATATTAATGATACCAGCATTCTTTAAAAATAATCACTGTCAAGTAAATATTAATGATACAAGCATTCTATAAAAATAATCATTGTCAAGTTAATATTAATGATACAAGCATTCTATAAAAATAATCATTGTCAAGTAAATATTAATGATACAAGCATTCTATAAAAATAATCATTGTCAAGTAAATATTAATGATACAAGCATTCTATAAAAATAATCATTGTCAAGTAAATATTAATGATACAAGCATTCTATAAAAATAATCATTGTCAAGTAAATATTAATGATACAAGCATTCTATAAAAATAATCATTGTCAAGTAAATATTAATGATACAAGCATTCTATAAAAATAATCATTGTCAAGTAAATATTAATGATACAAGCATTCTATAAAAATAATCATTGTCAAGTAAATATTAATGATACAAGCATTCTATAAAAATAATCATTGTCAAGTAAATATTAATGATACAAGCATTCTATAAAAATAATCATTGTCAAGTAAATATTAATGATACCAGCATTCTTTAAAAATAATCACTGTCAAGTAAATATTAATGATACAAGCATTCTATAAAAATAATCATTGTCAAGTTAATATTAATGATACAAGCATTCTATAAAAATAATCATTGTCAAGTAAATATTAATGATACAAGCATTCTATAAAAATAATCATTGTCAAGTAAATATTAATGATACAAGCATTCTATAAAAATAATCATTGTCAAGTAAATATTAATGATACAAGCATTCTATAAAAATAATCATTGTCAAGTAAATATTAATGATACAAGCATTCTATAAAAATAATCATTGTCAAGTAAATATTAATGATACAAGCATTCTATAAAAATAATCATTGTCAAGTAAATATTAATGATACAAGCATTCTATAAAAATAATCATTGTCAAGTAAATATTAATGATACAAGCATTCTATAAAAATAATCATTGTCAAGTAAATATTAATGATACAAGCATTCTATAAAAATAATCATTGTCAAGTAAATATTAATGATACAAGCATTCTATAAAAATAATCATTGTCAAGTAAATATTAATGATACCAGCATTCTTTAAAAATAATCACTGTCAAGTAAATATTAATGATACAAGCATTCTATAAATATAATCATTGTCAAGTTAATATTAATGATACAAGCATTCTATAAAAATAATCATTGTCAAGTAAATATTAATGATACAAGCATTCTATAAAAATAATCATTGTCAAGTTAATATTAATGATACAAGCATTCTATAAAAATAATCATTGTCAAGTAAATATTAATGATACAAGCATTCTATAAAAATAATCATTGTCAAGTTAATATTAATGATACAAGCATTCTATAAAAATAATCATTGTCAAGTTAATATTAATGATACAAGCATTCTATAAAAATAATCATTGTCAAGTAAATATTAATGATACAAGCATTCTATAAAAATAATCACTGTCAAGTAAATATTAATAATATAATACATAATGATACCAGCATTCATTTTAAAGATATATTTCTTAATCAAATCTTTGGTACTGGAAATAAGAAAGAAAAAGGCGTTTTTAAATGACAGGTAATTTAAAAAAAAAGACGTCTCATTGCTAGAAAAAAATTCGAGTCGTTTGATAAAACGTCTAAGAATCTTTATTTATTATGTACCTCCGAATACATCATGGTCCAGTATTTCGTTTGATTAACGGTTCGCATATTTCACTTGGGCAAAAAGATCCTCAGATCTGCAGGTTAAAATATTTCGGTAATTTTATAAGTCCCGATAAATCTCCTTGGGGATAATTAATTACTTTTTTAAATATTTAATATCCAATTATATCCGCAATTAGTTTATGTAGAGCCTAATTTATCAAATGTCAAAAATCTTCATCGCTGGTTTCTTTGAACTACTGGATAAAATAAATATATCTAATATTTTTGGACATACTCGAAGTTTTATAAAACGTCTATTTAATATATTTGGACGTACGACAATATATGCAAATAGTAGGTACTCGTATTTAATCCATATTGAATTTTTTTTTTGAGATATGTGAACGTTAACGAATCTATATTATACCTGCTTTGACATGATCTATGCAAATATTAACCAATCTATATTATACCTCTTTTGATATGATCTATGCAAATATTAATCAATCTATATTATACCTGTTTTGAGATATGTGAACGAACATATGTAAATATTATCCAATTCATATCGAACACTTTTTGGGATAGGTGAACGTATCTATGTAAATATTATGCAATCTATATTCAACCTGTTTGGATATATATGAATATATCTTTGCAATTATTAACCAATCTACGAGGATCATCTAGAAAGTAAGGTTACAAGGGCTCCTGAGGCCGGGGAAATTTTTTTGTTTCGAAGTTGAAGCACCTGGCGTGTACGGGGGATCCTAATGGTCAGCTTGTTTGGTCCCGCGAGTTTGTCGGCTATTTTGTCAGTCACAGTAAATTCTTCCGACGGAGAGGTCGTCACGCGCTCTCGCCACCTCGCATGCGTGTGAGATCCACGCGGTCATCCGTTTTTTGACTTTGCAGAACAATACCGCCGCGAATATCCATCAGAAGCTCGAGGAAATTTATGGTAGTGATGTGATGAGTCGGCAACATGTTACGAAGTGGGTTGGGTTGTTCATAGAAGGCCGTACTGATACTCATGACAAGGCAAGGCAATGGTTTCTGACGTACTTGTGCAAAAAATTAAAAAAAAACAAGTGCGAAATGACCGCCGTGTGATGCTTGACGATCTTTGCGAAGAATTTCCTGGCATTTATCGAAGTCTCCTTGGTGATATTGTGTCGGAAAAAACTTGGTTACAAGAAGTTGTGTGCGAGATGGGTGCCCAGAATGCTCACACCGGAGCACCGTCAAAATCGCGTGACCGCCGCACGTGAGTTTTTGGAACGTTTTACACAGAAGAGAGAAGCTTTTCTGAACTCTATCGTGATGGGGGATGAGACGTGGGTGTGTCACTACACCTCAACAATTCCAACGATCAGGAGGTCGAGGAAGCTATGAATAAGTGGCTGAAAGAGCTGGCGGCGGAGGTCTATGACACTGGCATACAAAAGCTGGTGCCCCGACTATAGAAATATATCGATATCGACGGCGATTACGTTGAAAAATAGTTTAATATATGTGTTTGCCTGATGATCACCACGATACACTGACTTAGAAATTTCTAGGCCCTCTAATCTGTTCAATTTATTTCCGTTACTACTGATATGTAAGTATTTGGCATCATAGATATAAAAGGTATGGTTTTCACGGTGACAATGATTAGCCATTTCCGCCTTAACAAATCCTCTAATTTATTCTGAAAATGTAGAATAAAGAGTGTTTGATATAACAAATTACAATATTTATTTTATTTTATATATTTGGTAAGTTTACATATACAGGTTACTAAGTTCAAAGATAATTATAAACAATAATAAGAAATAAAAATTTATTTATAAGAAATAATTCTTAAGTCAAAATAACCACTTCTGCATCACTAGAAAAGTTCAAAAAACTTTATTAAAAACGTTTTCAGAAATGTTGAACATGTTAATATCCAAGGTCCTATTCAAAAGGAGCAGCCCGTGAGACAAAAGAAGAGCATTTGGGGGGTTGCTTTAATTTATTCACGTAAATAAACACATAATAGGTTAGTCAAAAAGTTCTGAAAGCGACATCTATGGAGCAGTAGAAAAACCAAAAT
This sequence comes from Odontocerum albicorne, assembly GCA_949825065.1. Classification (NCBI taxonomy): domain Eukaryota; kingdom Metazoa; phylum Arthropoda; class Insecta; order Trichoptera; family Odontoceridae; genus Odontocerum; species Odontocerum albicorne. Next base: position 32,283,450 of record OX463857.1, read on the forward strand.
TTCTACGCCATTTTGATATTTCATCTTTCATAAGAACGTACTCAAAATTTCATTTCGATCTGTCAATTCATTCTTTGTTTACAAGCCATTTGAAGTTGACGTGTCAGTGTATTTTTTAACAATGGAAAAATCCGAATATCATGCAGGGATTCAATTCTTTGTTTTGGAAGGTTTATCGGCTACTGAGATCCATGCAAAGATAGTGAAAGTATTTAAAGAGTCTTCTCCTTTATTTCCAACCGTTCACCGATGGGTTTTGAAGTTTAAGCGTGGCCGTACAAGCGTTGAAGACGATCCACGCTCAGGACGTCCAAAAAGTGCATCAACACCAGAAATCATAGCGAATATACAGGATATGGTTTTGGAAGATCATCGATCGACTGTGGATGTGATAGCTGACACCATAGGCATCTCACATGGAACAACATGGCATATTTTGGCTGAAGTTTTGGGTTTCAAAAAACTGTGTGCACAATGGGTGCCGCATTTGCTAACAATGCAACAAAAACACGTTCGAATGCGACTTTCTGAGCAACATTTGGAGCAATTTCGAAAGGATAAAAAGGATTTTCGGCGTCGATTCATCACTATGGATGAGATTTGGGTCTACCACCATGATCCTGAATCAAAACAATAGGCTAAGGAGTGGTGTGAACCAGGCACTTTGGCTCCGAAGCGAGTTCGTGTCCAGAAATCGGCCAAGAAGGTGTTAGCGTCAGTTTTTTGGGATGCAAAAGGAATTTTGTTGATAGATTATCTCCAAACTGGTAAGACAATCAACTTTGATTATTATTGTGACCTTTTGGACCAGTTGGATGAAAAAAATTGTGAAAAAGACCCGGTTTGCAGAAGAAAAAAATCATTTTTTATCAAGACAATGCACCTGCTCACACAGCTCAAAAAACCATCGCGAAAATCAGTGAATTGGGGTACGAATTGTTGCAGCATCAACCCTATTCGCCAGATTTAGCTCCCCCTGACTTCTGGCTGTTTTCACACCTCAAAAAATTCCTTCGTGGAAAGCATTTTTCATCAAACGAAGAGGTTATAGCCGTCGTAGAGGAGTATTTTGCAGGCCTTCCAGAAAGTCACTTCCGTGATGGGACAACAAAGTTGGAAGATCGTTGGACCAAGTGTATTGATCTTATGGGAGACTATACTGAGCAATAAAAGTGATTTCCCCCCAAAAAAAATGTATTTTCATTTCCGCTTTAAAACTTTTTTACTAACCTATTTGTATCTTGAATGTTGTCGGAGACATAAAATTATATATTTTCCAACATAGTCGAATTAGATAAACATCTCCGGTCAGCAACTTAAATATATAAGAAGTGCCCCTTACATCCCTCTGTACGTTTAGAAGGTAGTATTTCAACATATCTAGAAGAAATATTGACATGCATGCAATTTTATTTTACCATAGACGTGGTATCCTGGCCTGTGTCATTTGGTACAAATTAAATTAAATATTAAACTATGGCACACACGAGCCACAGTTGTTGATTTTAGCTTTCAAATAAACTGGCTGCATGTATGTTTGTTTGCTTAAATATAGGCATACGACTGTATGCAAATGATGCAATAGTTTTGGGTGGTATCCTTGTTTTGCAACAGTATATTTCAGCAGATTAAACTCGCTGCGGACATGTGAAATGGAGATAGGATTTTGAAAAGTAGAAACGGTGATTTAAACCGAGATTAGTTATTCAAAGATTCTCTCAGGCGAAATGACGAGACCATATGAAATTCGAAATTTAATATTTTATTAAGCAAATAATAAACTGTGTTCAGTTAAAGTGCACTTTAACTCCATGGTTTTTTTTCAAATTTATCTACGAGTATATTGTTTAGTTTTAAAGCACTATTTGGCCTAAAACCCGTATGCCTGTACTAAGACATATGAGATTCACGACACAAAATAAACAAACATATGAACAGCAATCGTAAAATATATGTGGTCCATTTAAAAAGACAAATTCAATCACACCATTATCACGTTACAACAAGAAAAGCATTTCAATCAGTCATCCAATTAATAAATGATCAATCACTGATTTTTGGTCAGAAAAAAAAATCACTAATAAATCCACAAAAATCAAGGAAAAGGGAATTGTGTTTGAAATATTCTCGTTTGCATATTATTTTCCTTTGCATATTTTTTTACCATTATATGAAGTAATTCTCCATTATTATATGTTATATTCGACTTTTAATCTTGTGTCGGTTGAATTGTCTTAAATTTAGGTTAAAGTGTAAAATCAATTATTTTTGTTGCAACTCTTTGTACTGGTCCAAAAAAGTTCAGATATTGTGCGAAATAAATAAATACAAATATTTTATATAATTATTGAAGAGTTATGAAAATATTGAACGGGGTGTAGTAATAGGAAATATAAAAAATGTTGCACTATAATTTAAACACTTGAACCGAATAGTATCAAAATCTGTTAAGATGATTTTTTGCGCGTGTGAGTAAATCATGGTCGTGAAAAAAAACTAAATGGTGCTGAATAAATGCTCTCGTGCACAAGAAGAACATATGGGCAGTCAATATATGACTGAAAAAAAAACTAGCTTCTGAATTCAATATTATTGCATTGTAATTTGTTTTATCAAACACGGTGTATTCCACTTTTTGTAACGGTATAACCCTACCGGTTTTAAGGCTTTCACCTCATCATCAGGGGAGCACAAACAAGACTGAATTCTGTTTGAACTGGTACCGAGATACACGCCTCTAGCATTAAACATTCGGGTTGGGGACTGGGGGCTGGGGGAGACATGGGACGACCTCGGTGAGCAGTGGAGAGATTCTTGGTATTTATGTGTTTTCCAGATGTTCACCTTGATGCACCGACTTAGAAATTTCCAGGGCCTTTAATCTGTCCAATTTATTTCCATTACTACTAATACGTAAGAATTTGGCATCATCGATAGAAAATGTATGGTTTTCACGGTGACAATGATTAGCAATTTCAGAATAAATTAGAGGATTTGTTAAGGCGGATTCGTATTCACTGAATCTCTTTTCAAAAGATCTTCCTGTCTTTCCTATGTAGAAATTATCAGTCGGCACATATGGTACAAGTGTCTTTAAACCTCCACAATGTTAATGCCTTAACTATAACTTAAATAATATGTTATTGCATTGCATTACACTTGTCTTATTTATAGTCTTGCGATTTTTGAGTCTTACGATTTTTGCGATTTTGCGATTTTTGCGAATCTTGCAATTTTTTTCTACATGTAGTGATCTTTTCCTACAAACAAAAAAGAAGACCTTATGTTAATGAAAAACAGGCTGCGAACCATTTTCCAAACCTTGTACCTAACGGGATACGAATCCTCAACTCTTGGATTTAAGGCAGGCATTTTACTAACAATGCGACATAGATTATCCCTATTATCGCAACACAGTGAAAGTGGTTTGAACAAATTCCATTGATTTTTAAATAATATGGCTAGAATTTTTAATCTAGCCTTAATCCTTTTTTTTAACTTTGAAGTTCGACTTTAAATATATAACATTTTATGATATGTATTTAAAGTCAAACTTCAACTCTCTGAACTTGAGAATGGCGTAATGAAACCACATGATTCACATATTTAAGGAAGCACCCACAAATTTAAATGCTTATTTCTACAATAAGAAAACAATTAAGATTTAGTATTAAGTATTAAGGGAGCACTATGAATTCGGACCTATTTCTCCAGTAACGTACAGGCTTAACTGACTTGGCACGCGAATAGCCAATACTCTCCGCTAGCTACTTACTCACATCAGCATAATTATTAAAACTGTTATTTTTTCTCTGCTTTAAATATGGTTTATTTTATTTAAGGCTTTGTAAGCATAAAGAAAATTCAATTAAAATATTTGTTTTCTTTCAGCCGTTTCATAAATTGATCAAAAAAAGCATTTCTAGCTTCGGATTCAGACTTATCTAACAAACTCTTAAACAAGGCTGAAAAGATTTTTAAATGTATGTTTATGCACCATCGATAATCGAAACCCTTGAGTAAAAGCCAAGCGTTTCATTAACAAGACTACAGAGGTGACTAGATGTAAGGTTTATGTGGAGAAATGGTTTTGTTGTATAAAGATTGGACTAAATGTGATTGTGGGGATATACAAGACACAAAGCACATGCAAGTTTGTCCAACATCGGAAGTGTATGCTCTAGGCAGGAGCTTATTGACGTGAAGGAAATAGTGGAATTCTGTGGCCTTCAGCTGGAATCGCGAGCATAGTTGATGGTTCGGATATGGAAATGCATCACGGAGGATTTGAACTGAATAATAAAAAAAAACTTTATAATAGGTGAAGTGTTTTGTTACAATATGTCTCTTGCGATGATTTGTTGGGATGGACGTCCTCCCCGGAGATCCAAATGGGAGGGTATTTTACCTCCGGATAGCAATTGAGTCCCATTCGAACGATCCATCATTGATTTGCCGGTGGCATGTAATTGATTAGGTTGACCGACCGGTCATGCTCTCGATCCAACTTGGGCTGCAACTCTACAGTAAGTTATCCTGTATCACAAAAGAACTGTTACAATAAGCCAGCCACAGAGCTTGAGTTGTTTTGAAACGAGTTGTATTTCATTTTCCTTTTGTGTAGAAAGATGTTGGTTTCCACCAATGGATACACCGAAAATACTTGGTCATAAGGGATTCGTCAATTACCAAAAGCCCAAGTGAGGTGTAACTTTTTTTTTTGTTTATAACCTTGGCCAAGGGTCGGCACACCGCGGCTCTTTTTATAGGCATTTGCGACTCTTCAACTCCAGCTTCACCTCCACTCCGCAGCCTCATCAGAAGAGCATGAACACGGCCGCGGACCGAACACAAACAGCACAACCACAATGCATATTCTCTACCTGCGTGTTCGCACCAGAACTGCCAAAACGTCTTCGAATGTAACAGAGTAGGAAGTTAAAGACATTAAACTGACTTCTGCAATATCAATTGCAATCGATGAGTTATGTGACATAAGTGACACAGCACAAGTATTACTCTTTTTGCGATATGTCAGCACATAGTGCCAAAGAAGAACTTTTAGGACAGCTTTACATTTTTATACGAACAAACATTATCTTCCATGAATCAATTAAAAAATAAGTTGAGAAGCAAATTAATACACTATAATTTACAATAACGCCTAAAATTGAAAACAAGCAGTTACTTGCCAGACATAGCAAAGTTTTCGAAAGCGATGCGAGGTCACCGTTCTAACTAGTCAACTTTACAAAGCTCAAAAAGTATTAAATTATTTAGATTTTCTTGTATTATAAGTAGTGCACTGAGCTACTGAAGCTAATAATTACCATATATTAAATTCAAATTCACAAAACGATTGTATTGTGAATTTGAGTTTTCAATAAAAATCTTGATTTTATCTCGTTTTTTTTTTCGTCATTCAAATGTACTCGTATATAGCTACAGTAAAAATTTTTGCTGTGACTCTATGAAAAATTTGATATTCTGTTTACTTAATATTCGACTCTTCTCACTAAAAAGTCTGCCGACTCCTGCCCTACGCAATACACAAAGCTATAAGCAAAAATACAAAAGTAAAAAATCACCATAAAGGTTTCCCGTTTGCTAAATATTTCTTTTCTGCATAAATATTCTCGAGTTTCGAGAAAAACAATTTAATTGGTGTCTTAAAATTCAAACATTTTTAGTAAATATACCATACTTACTTATGACGTAGGTGGTCCATAGTAACATAACATCAGAATGACTAAAATTCTGCTATCATAACAAACCGGGATTGTTCCACTTGGAGAGAGTTTTACGATGAAGGCAGACACACACGTAATGAAGATAAATATAATAATTGGAGTACCAAGTAATCATTATTTTAATTGATTTGATATTTCTATTGAAGAACTCCATTTTTAGACAGAATGATTTAACATTTTTAGACAGAATGGTTTAACTTCTTAGACAGAATAATTTAACACTTTTAGACAGAATTATTTAACATTTTTAGACATAATGGTTTAACATTTTGAGACAGAATGATTTAACGTTTTTGGACAGAATGATTTAACATTTTAGAAAGAATGATTTAACATTTTTAGACAGAACGATTTAACATTTTTAGACAGAATGATTTAACATTTTTAGACAGAATGATTTAACATCTTTAGACAGAATGATTTAACATTTTTAGACACAATGAATTAACATTTTTAGACACAATGAATTAACATTTTTAGACAGAATGATAACATTTTTAGATAGAATGATTTAACATTTGGAGACATAATTTTACATTTTTAGACAGAATGATTTAACATTTTTAGACAGAATGATTTAACATTTTTGGACGTTTTAAAATTTTTAGACAGAATGATTTAACATTTTTAGACAGAATGATTTAACATTTTAGAAAGAATGATTTAACATTTTTGGACAGAATGATTTAACATTTTAGAAAGAATGATTTAACATTTTTAGACAGAACGATTTAACATTTTTAGACAGAATGATTTAACATTTTTAGACAGAATGATTTAACATCTTTAGACAGAATGATTTAACATTTTTAGACACAATGAATTAACATTTTTAGACAGAACGTTTTAACATTTTTAGACAGAATGATAACATTTTGAGATAGAATGATTTAACATTTGGAGACATAATTTAACATTTTTAGACAGAATGATTTAACATTTTTAAACAGAACGATTTAACATTTTTGGACGTTTTAAAATTTTTAGACAGAATGATTTAACATTTTTAGACAGAATGATTTAACATTTTTAGACAGAAATATTTAACATTTTTAGACAGAACGATTTAACATTTTTAAACAGAATGATTTAACATTTTTAGACAGAACGATTTAACATTTTTAAACAGAATGATTTAACATTTTTAGACAGAATGAGAAAATCTTTACAAAAAACTTGAATTCAAGTGACAAACTGGTTTCGTTTTACAAAAGCAGATATTAGAGTTTGACAACATGTTTGTACAGCGAAACAAGTTTGCCTTTTTAATTTAAGTTAATTGTGTACATTTTTTCAAATTAACAATATGTTAAATTGTGTTTGTGTTCACCTTAACGTATGGAATGGAAACTAAGACTTGAGAAAATTAATAAAAATATAATAAATGCTTTGAAGATGTGTGCACAAAGGAATATTTGTGAATTGTCAACGAAAAAAAGCAAGTGGATTGGAAAGACATCAGAAAATGCATGGATAAAATTAATGTTTTAATATTTTTTTATAGTTAAGGCATTCACACTGTGAAGGTTTAAAAACAATGTAATTTGTTTTGTCAAACACTATTAATTCCACTTTAACATAGCTATATAGGTAAAGGAACACGGTGGGATGATTTCTTAGTATTTTTCATATTCAATTGTTAAATCATTCTGTTTAAAGATTTAACAATTCAATGTGAATTTCGGGCGTGTTTTTTCAAACTAAATTTGGAACCCTTTCGTAAATTTGGAACAAAAATCATACACAGTTTCTTACTAAAAAATAATGTCGTTATAGTTGGTACCAAAAAAAAAATAAAAAAATCGTGAAATGGCAGCTGTCTGATTTTTTTTAAACTTTTACCCTTTTATTCAAATTTTTTAATTTAAAAAAAAAGTAAAACATAAAGTTTTGAATTTTCCAAGGTAGGGACGATATAAAACATTTATCGAAGTTTCATACCAAATTTGAAGGCAATGGCTGGAAAGAATTTGAGATTTTATGTCGACCAGGTCGAAAAAAGTAATTGCGAGAAAAACGCGTTTAAAGTTTTGAGATTATTGTCCGAGTCATTCCGGTGCGGCGTAATTGCTGCCACAATTATAGCTATAACTTCGTAAATATTAAGAATTTTAACATTTCCTTTTGAGAACATATTTTTAAAGGTCTAAACTTTAAGAATATGCAAAAAAAAACAAAACAAAAAGTTTTTTTCAAACTTCTAGAGTAGAACACCCCCTTAAGCTATTTATTGTTTAATATCCTAATATGGAGTGTCACAAAGACGTCGAACCTTCGATATATAAAAAAAACTTTTTAATCATTCAGTTTAGTCCGTTTTCCTTCTCAAGACAGCAACTTTGTCTATAAATTCATATATTTATTTAGTGATATTCTTTTCCTTTCTATCAACAACCCCGAACAAGTATTCGCGGGTCATCGATCAATTTATCATAATATAAATAAAGAAAGGGAAGGAAGTAGGTCTTGTTAGAGGAGTAAAAAGTGACGAAGACAAAAAAGCACCACTCCATCACGGTGGGCTGTCGATAAAGTACCCCTCTCACTTTAACTCCTCCCTTTCTCTCTTCCTCTTCCTCTTTGGCACCCACTGTATCTTATTCTACCTCCTGCACATTCTCTCTCACTCTCTCCATGTTCTCTTCTCCCCATTACTTTCCACTCGCAGCAGACAAACGATGGAGCTTTCTCAATATATTATACAAGCTGATATCAAAAATTATGGGACAGTCAAACCGAAATGTTTCGAGCAATTATTTTTTTTTCTTCTGTGAAATGTATAACTTTCGTATTCTCCATAGCATTGTCAGGAGTGAAAATGTTGTCGCCGTTACTGGACCTCATTGTCGAAGATCCCTTCATAATTCCAACGTCAACTCAGTTGGAAAGTAAATCTATGTCGTGGAAGTTTTTAAATGATTAAAAAATACACCAGCTACACCGCTATTTTGGATATGATGGCACACCGAAGTGAGACGATCAGAACACACCGACATGTTTTTTTCTCTCTTTTTTTTTAAGAATTGATATGACTGAAGTCATTGGTATTTTAGAGTATGTCCTAGTAGGACGTGCTGATGATGATGTTGTTGACATCGCTGTATTCGCTTTAGTCGAATTCTGTGTTTCTTTTCGTTCGGGGTCATCAATTTAGCGGGATGCTTAGTTGATACGTCGTGATGATTTTGATTTGTTTTGTATTTAAAATAAAATACGTCGATTCAGGAATGCGAAAAAGTGAGAGTGAATAATCGATAAATAGTAAACAGCGATGAATGGTCAAGTGAATAATAATAAGTGCCCTTTATTCATCGATAAGTAGGTATATATATACAATTTCAAAACGGGGCGCGTAAATGCGTCCCCAGTATATCTTGATCTCACTCCTGTGCGTGCCGAGGTGGTCGCAGACGTTGCCAATGACATAGTGGGTAGAACATTTATTGCCGAAACGGTGAGACAACGCGATGCGTTCTCTTTCTACCGTGGAATGCGACGTAAATATTATTTGTGTGTAAACAATATTGACGTTCTGGTATGTGATCTTTGTACATATTCAAAGGTTGATTCATCGGTCGTTGACCGTGCATGTTGACAACACTCAGGGACGTCGGTATTCCCTACAGTATCATATCAACACCCCCGATTACTAGACAGAAAAATGCCTCGAGGCCGCTGGTTTCTATTAAACCACGGGATTCAAACAGGTGACCTTCCGCATTGAAGTCCAATGGGTTACCGCATGGGCATGCACCTCAATAGTGGAAACAGAAACAAAGCGAAAAAAACAAACAAACATGAAGATGCCTTTAAGGTGTGATTTTGGAGGCGGATATTCCGTATCTTATGGACTGCAAGACGAACAATTATTTCTGTAATATAGTACATAGCTTAGGTTACCAAATTACTTTTAATAACGTACAGAAAAATAATTCTAACGTACTTTCAGCATTAACGACACAACAGTGTCTTTTATGTACAAATGAACATGTGACAAAGCACTTAAAATTATTGACGAAAATTACAACATTTTGTTTTAAACTAACACGGAGATACAAAAAGCAATAGTACTCGTAATAATAAATTACAGTAATTGTTTAAAATTATTTAATATGTATATTTAAGTTTAATATATGTGCCTATAGATACCACAAAATATTACCAAATTTTACCAAGTAGACTTGCGTAATTGTCGAGGACTTATTTTATAGTGGTAAAAAACTTGGATATGTTTTTAGTGGAACAACGCTTACATAAAACAAGAATTGGATCTTTCGGGAATTTTATGGATAGATTTTGAGCTATAGAAAACACACGGGCTCACTTGTAGAACGAGATGCAAGTTGCTTTGCACAATCGAAACCTTCCTACATGTTGATGCAGGGTTACTCAACTCCAGAGGCAAACTATTGTCCTTAATTTTTCGTTTATACTAGGTTATTTATATTAATAAAGGAGAGCACAAAGATAATATTCGAGGGCGTAAGGGTACATATGACTTTGGTCATATTAATACTAAAAAAACGGAAAAAAAAAACATACCGGTATTCTCCGATCGTATCACTTTGGTGTGCCATCCGATCCAGTACAGCGGTGTGACCGGTGAGTTTGCTGGTGTGCAACAGCTCTCACTAAAAAAAACTCCACGTCACGGCGAGGGAATCCTCGGGAATTTTTTAATTATCCATTTCACGCTTATATATCTGGTGTATTTATTGCATAACAATATTTTTTTTCAATCAATCAATAGTTTTTGTTTTATTATAATTATTAATTTTCACAACAGTGGCATGGCCGTTAACACGGCGTATGAAAATAATTGAAAAAGAAGTATTTTTGGTGTTAACATAAATTGTGTCCGTTTTTTTTCCAATTTAAAAATGAGCACCAAAAGTAAAACAAAATGGTAAAAATTATACGTTATTCAAAAGAAATTTTTCTGCTCTACAAGATACTGTCATTGCTTTTACGTAATATTTATTACTTTATTTGATTACAAGCCTTCAAAATGGAATGTCAAGTATACGAAAGTGAGCATTTTCGACACCTCCAGTGGACTTCGATGAGGATCGCTTAAACCATATTATTCATGAAGATCCCATTCAAACCACCGTAGAATTGGCTGCGCAGATGAATTTTAGTCACATGACTGTATATCGCCATCGTTAATCAATGGGAAAAGTCCAAAAGTTCGGCGCTTAGGTTCCACATGTTTTGAGTGAAAACAACAAAAACCAACATTCGACAATTTCTGCTGGTTTGCTCGCGCGTAATCGAGCTACGCATGGCCACAAGCAAACGCTCCTTTACCACATCATAACTGATGAAAAATGGTTTGACAATGGTGATGAAAAAAAAAATGGTGATAAAAAATGGGATCTTCATAAATAATATGGTTTAAACGGTTCTCATCGAAGTCCATTAGACGTCCGGAACGCTCCATGTTTTTCAGGTCGAAATTACCGTCTTCGAAACGCAAAAACCATCGACGAGCTGTCCTTTCATTTACAGCCTTTTCACCGTACATTTCGCAAATATCGCGAGCAGCTTTATTCTCTCGATTGAACGCAAACAGAAGGAGGTGTCGAAAATGCTCACTTTCGTCAATTTAAGCGGTTGGCTATGAATATTCTTATTTTTCCGATTTTAAATCGCTCATTTAACATGTGTATTAAATACTATTTTTCGAAGTACACAGCACCAGAATGCGCGGATTTTTTTAGCACAGGAAGGGAAAGGTTAACAAGGTACAATTCATCTGTTCAGCCAATTCTACGGTGGTTCGAAGGGGATCTTCATGAATAATATGGTTTATGCGGTCTTCATCGAAGTCCTCTGGTCGTTCGGAACGCTCCATGTCTTTCAGGTCGAAATTACCGTCATCGAAACGCAAAAACCATCGACTAGCTGTCCTTTCATTCACTGCATCTTCACCGTATATTTCGCAAATATCGCGAGCAGCTTTATTCCTTCGATTGATCGCGAACAAACGTAGGTGTCGAAAATGCTCACTTTCGTCTACTTGACATTCCATTTTGAAGGATTGTAATCAAATAAAATAATATATGTAACGTAAAAGCAAACACAATATCTTGTAGAGCAGAATATTTTCTTTCGAATGACGTATAACCTTTATTATTTTGTTTGACTTTTGGTGCTCATTTTTAAATTTGTAAAAAAAACGGACACAACTTATGTTAGCACCTAATGAAATATAAATAAATCTTAAGGCAAAAGGGGATAAGGGTGGAAATTTTAAAGTAATTAAGGATAAAGTATTTTGAAACAAATAATGATTCTTTGGTATGTTCTGAACTATTGATAAAGATGTAAATATTAATAAGATTTCAATAGAATAAATTTGCAGCCGACGTATACAAAATAAATATATTATGTATAGTTAAGGCATTAACATTGTGGAAGTTTAAAGACATTGTAATTTGTTTGATCAAACACTGTTTTGTTTGTTCTCCCCTGAAGATGAGGTGAAATCCTTGAAACCGGTAGGATTATACCGTTACAAAAAGTGGAATAAACAGTGCTTGATAAAACAAATTACAAAAAAAAAATGGTTTAATGATTATAGGTTTGTTTGAGTTGACAAAAGTATACCCGATGAACTGTTTGCGGCATTCTTGTGTTCCTGGTGAAAGGTAAGGTTTTAAAAATTATTCGTTTAACATTTGAAAATTATTCGTTTAACATTTGAAAATTATTCGTTTAACATTTGAAAATTATTCGCTCAACTTTTGAAAATTATTCGTTTAACATTTAAAAAGTAAATTTATTGATGAATATTCTTTAATCATCACATATCTTATCTTTCCTTTACAGATTTCGCATGTCATAAAACTGACTCAAAACTGAATATCGCTAAAAGATATGCACTTGAAATAACTAAATATTGATATTTTGTATTTTTTAAGCAATCGATTGAGAAATAAAATACTTAAACCTCGGTTGGAAGACAGGCATCTTACCAACTACACAAGGTATGTTATTTGGTCATATTTCAATAAAAATATGTTGTTTATAGTTAAGGCATTACCGTTGTGGAGGTTTAAAGACATTGTAATTTATTTTTATGAAACCCTGTTTATTCCACTTTTTTGGTTATACCGTCACAAAAAAGTGGAATAAACAGTGTTTGATAAAAATAAATTACAATCAATAAAAATAAATAATATGTCCGATTATTTTTTAACAAAACATAAGAGGTTAACATTCCCAACTCCAATGTCGGTGATGTCTATCAACACCTCCATAATACACCCCTAGCCGGTAGAAACCGGCACTTGTGGCGTTTTGTATGTTTTTTTCTCAAGTTTTTTCCTTCCCTTTGTTAGTTGGATCCCAATAACGAGTTCCCAAGAGGTCTTATTAGAGATGTACGTGGACCTGGGGAGCCACTGAAAGCTGAACGATGGCGCAATGCCTTCACTCGAGCATCGGTGGATCATTGAAATAAATTTTAAACAAACATAGCTTCAAGATGCTAATTATTGACATTCAACTTCAAAGAAAAACACACAAATGGCTTGATATCACAAATTTAATGAAAAACTTTGAATGCTTTCGTTAAACCATTTTTCTAAGACTTTAATATGAATCGTGTAATTTTTTTAATCGCGTGGTACCTTTTAATATATCTGAAAAAGTATTTCGAACACATTGAAGAGCATGTTCGGGAGACAATATTTCATTCAGCCCCAGTAAGCTAGCCTTCGGACGATAGAACCTCTGGAGTAGGCACGTAACTCGCGGTCTGTTATTGTTGGCAACATTTGGACTCACTTATTTACTTACGTATTTTTTACGTGTTTTGTTGTATTGTATCTTTTTATTTGGATTTTTCGAATTGATGGGATTTTTTTAAAATTATTTTATAAATATAATAAATGAAGCATAAACTTTTTGTTTAACCCTTCCCTTACGGTGTTAAAATTGAAACGCGTGCTCCGGTGTTGGGTAGTGAGTACGCGATCAAAAATTAGTGATTTTAAATAGTGTCGCGCTTCCCGCATACTCTTCACCTATCGTCAAGACGAGGCACTCGCAGCGTTTAAATGCGAATTTGTTTCCGATATCTTCACAAAATACCCACGATGTAGTCGATAAATTCTGATTATTATTTATATTATTTTTTAAATCAATGCGTAAATATATTATGGAGGAATACCTAAAATCTTAACCTTGTGTTTATTATATTTATAGAGATATTGATGGTTATTAGAAGCAACGTGTAGAAGATACCCAACACAGGGAAGGAAAGGTTAAGAAAATAAAAATGTAAATTACATTTTTTTTTAAATACATGTGATTGAAGTGATAGGTATCCTTAAACCCTCGAACACTAGGCTGAAAAAGTGCCTTTGTCGTTCGAAGGGAGTAGCACAGCACGGGGTTCGAACCGATGACCTTCCGCTCCGAAGGCCAGTGCGTTACCGCGCGACCATGCACCTCACTTGTACCATTGGTTTATTAAATTTAAGTAAAGAGCAAAAAGTCCATTCGAGGGCAAAAGCAAAAGAGTCATGGAATTGGATAGCAGTGCATTTAGGACAAGGTAATTGTATTACGAATAAAATTCGCGAAATCAAACCTGCAAACCCTGAGATGGAAAAGAGGTGTTTTACAAATAAGGCCACATAGGCAATACATCTTAACTTAATCTTCAGCCTTCCGTTCAAATAATTGTATTTGTTAATTTTGAACAGCGTATATAGTAGTTAAAAATGTTTATACGGGAAATTGGCGTGTATCATTCGAATCAAGACACTCTGAATTACGGTCTTGTCAGACTTTGAATTGATTTTATTCCATTGACTTTAGATGTGTTTTTTTTGTGTGGATTGTTTAATAATCCCTTGAGCGCTTGACATAATCATAAAAAAGACAAATAATAAAGCATTGTTTAACCCTTCCTTCCCTGTGATGTGTAACTAGTACACATTGCTTCTAAAAAGTTTAATATCTCTATAAATAAATTCACCAATACAATTAAACGTATGCCAGTGTGTGACGTAGGTATATTAATTCTAAAAAACCGCTATGGGTGAGGAAGCGACGCTATTCACGTCTTACTCTCACTCTACTTCAGTAGATGGGAACGCAAAAAATAGAATCTCAATTCGCTCGCTTTTCTCGCTCAGTACGTCGGCGGCTTTCGGTAGAGGTGGTCGCTTTGCCCGTTATGTGAACGTTGACCGGTGTTTTTTCCATGTTTCAAATTTCAATTATTATCACTTTTGACTTCAAATTTATTAAATTTTAGCGATTTTCTTTGAACATTTTTATTGTTGCGATTTTAAATAGCTCATTTTTACATGTGTGTTGATGTGTATTGAATACACAACTCCGGAACGACCGGATCTTTTTAGCACAGGAAGGGAAAGTTTAAAGATGAAATTTTCCTCAAGGGCGCATTAACCTAGAACTCGAACTCACTTCTACTGTCAGATTAAAATTATTACCAAATAAATATATATTCAAGTTGAGTGTAAATATATGAAGGTAGTGGCTAAATCAGATAAGTGACTTCTCTGCATATGTTCAGAAAAACTTATTTAGTAAGAAAACGAAGAAAAAAAACCTTTCTAGATTTTCTGACATGTGGCTTTAACACATCAGGTTTAGTTCAGTGTATGAATCTAGCATTCATATATCTTCATAAATTTTGATTCAACCCCCCAAAAAGGGTTGTATTCAAATGCTTCCTTAAGCAGCACACGCCAACAATATCTATAACACTAAGAAGAAGGACATTCCACGTCACAGAACCAGCAATGGTCAAAGCTGTATTGTAACACCCCTTCCTATTGGATCGATTTGAAAATTTCCGAAATATTTTTGTATTTCATAACAGAACAGAAAGAAGTATGCAAAAATTTATTATAAATTAAATGCGATGGCAGATAATGTTATACGAATGAAGAAGTCATTTCTTAAAAATAATAACTTTCTATTGCAATAGATGTTCAGTTTATTAAATCACGTCCTGGAAAAAATGGCATTTTTCAATTTGAAAATTCTCAGATAGGTACTAGCTCATTTACCCCGCTCGCTTATTTAAAAATAAATATAAGAAACACACAAATCATTTATGTTTCGTGATCAGATAATAAACATATCTAACCTGATTTGCAAATCAATTTTCTCAGAAAGGGAAATTGAAAAATGTAGTGAATCTAAATAACTTCGTGATTTCGATACGATCTTCGAATTTATGAGAAATGAGAGGAAAATATATAAGAATTATTATTTGCTAAAAAAAACTACCCGTTTTTTTTTTAAGTCAAACATTTTTAATGACAGATATGGAATCGGGCTTGAGTGGGATGCGAACATTCTTCCCTCCTTGAAGCTCCGCTTTCCAATTATGCGAGCACTTGCCCATTACCTAAACATCCCATGACCTTCTTTCGTCTTAGAAACAATTTTTTTTTCGGGTAAACTCATGTCTTATCAGTAGAATAATTGTTGGCATCGTATTAACCCTTTAAGTGCCAGAAGTTATTAGTATGGCCGTACTCAGCAGGCCGGAATTTTTTCAACAAAAATAAAACCTAAAAAATTAATATTTTTTGTATACAGATGTAAAGGATATTATGAAAACTTACTAAATATATACACCGTGGGGCGTTTGAGCTGCCGTTCACTTAGAAAAACACAGTTTAATTATTCACAAAATGTCAGGGCTGTCACAACTTGACACAGAAAACACGTTTACTTATAAATATAATATACTTTGTAAACTAAAATCAACAAATTATCTGTATAATGTATTGTATAATAAAGCACAAAAGGTAAATAAACTCTAAAATAAAACCATAAAAAGTCTTTATAAACGTCGTATTATGCCGCAAAACTACCGCCAATAACCAAAGAATACATGAAAACACACTTTGTAAATAAATACTTTGAAAAATTAACAAAAATAACGCACAAAAGTTAAAAATCAACCATTGAACAAAACTACAAACGAAGTCATTATAAATCATCGCAATTACGACGCAAAAAAACTGTAGTCTGTAACCCTGTATCAGAGACACGTATTGACTGTAAGTGAAAGCTTTTAGATAGATGACTGTAACTTTGATAATATCGGTAAATTGTAATATTTAAATATTTTTTGACCATCCCAATAGATGTCACTATGTGTTATAATTTATAAATTATTACAATTGGATTTTATATTGGCTTGTGACAAGCTCAAACGAGAGCGCGTTTACGCGTTCATTTTGTATGGCAGGCCTGGCGAGCACTGAATCGGAGAGCGCGTCAATGCGCTCGTGGCAGTGAACCGGTTAAACAAACGACCTTTTGACAAAGGAAAATCATTGTTCAGTACTATATTCCTCAAATCGCTTTTATTTTTGAGAATCAATTATAATTTAACTTTAATTAGTTCCAACCGTTTATTTGATTATCTTTCAGTTACACCGATATTTTTTTACATTTTGGTTTTGCACCAGCAAAAAAAGTGCTCCCCTGATGGTAGCTCTTTTATCGAAGTATCATCATTATCAACCAGGGTCGATCCACTGCTGGATGAAGGTCTCCCCAAGTTGACTCCAAATAGTTCGGTTTTTTGCTCATTGATGCCATGTGAGGCTGCCATGCTTCCTAATTTCATATATTCAGCATACCTTTGGTCTTTTTCTGGGCCTCTTTATGCATCTTGGGTATCATTGGATTATTTTAAATGTCCATCGGGAGTCTGACATTCTGGCTACGTGTCCTGCCCATTGCCACTTCATTCTTTTGCACACCTTTATAACGTCTTCTACCTTTGTTATATTGCGAATCCAGGTGTTTCGTTTACGGTCTCTTTTAGTATATCCCAACATGTATCTCTCCATGTGCCTTTGTGCGGTCTGGAGCTTTTGTGTGTTCTTTACTATGAGCATCCATCGAAGTATAACTAAATACAATTGCTTTACGAGTATACAACCGCACTATAAACTAATCTTATTTATTAATTTATTTCATAATACTCGATACGGGATCTATATTTTGACACAGGAGCTAAATGTGTACGTTTAATTAATTATTAACAATGAATATCAAAATTTTGGTTAATATACTAATTATTATATGAAGTTATGAAGTGTGTAAGTTAACAACTTAAGAAAACTCAGAAAGAAGTAAAATTTATTTTACAATATAAAAAATGTATAAAAGAAATAAAACGGCTGAAAATAACAATATTTATAAACTAAATGGCAAGTTCCAAGTGGTTTTACTTTGGTGCATTTACGGATGTCGGATCAATCGAGAGGCTGTAGGTTGTTACAGTCTAAAACTTGAACCACAGATGTGACGCACCAGTAGACGAATAGGTCGTCCGCTTCCACTGCGTGATATATTCATGAACTCCATATTGGGGCCAGTTCCGTTCCCAGGCGTCAACTCTTGTGTCCCCAGCGTCACGATGACGAGGTCTATGATGGTGAGGTCGGCCACACAGTATCCCAGAGAAAATAGCTGGAATCCCAATTAGAAAAGCTGTACCGCAGGCAGCGAGAGACGTCCGTTTCTATAGCAGTCCTCCGGAAAAAATGAACAAGGCTTCTCGATCTACCCCAAGCATTGCCCTTTCCTCCCATCACCGATGGCCGGGAACCAAATAATTTCTTGATAACTGTCCTCTTATTGGACGGATTTGTAATAGAACATTCCCTTTTCAAGACTCAGAATGAAAAGAATTTTTTCTAGGAATTCGTAGGCAATTTGAAACAAAAACCATTATTACCTTTTCAAAACAATGGATGTTTTTTTAACAATTATTCGAAAGACTAGATAATCATCCCCTAAATGAAATCTTCGTAAAAATGATAATTTTATTCGATGTAAAGAGATTAAACTAAATTAAATGCGACCGCTAGATTTTTACGACATAGACAGATGCAAATAAATAATATGAAAATAAAATCTTCCTATGTAAGTCAACAAAGATAACTGCGAGAAGCTTGTACACACAGGTTTTATCCAAATATTTACAACGTTTAAAAAAATATATAAACAGTAACGAGAAATAACAAAAAATAAATAAATAATTAATTTATGGTCAAGACATTTACATCGTGGAGGTTTAAAGACATTGTACAATAATTTGTTTTTATCAAACACTGTTTATTCCCCTTTTTGTAACGGTATAACTTTACCAGTTTCTAGGCTTCCATCTCATCATCAGGGGAGCACAAACAAGTTTTGTTTTTAACGACACCTATAAACATACCTAGAAATGGAGTAAAATCCTATTTATAAAAAACATGTCATACAAAATAACCAAAAAAAAAATCCAGCCAGCTTTTTACACTAATTTTAATCTCCGGAAACTCTTATTTAATGGGAAAGGCAAAAATGGAATACTTAGCAACAGTGGTGTATAAACTTTAATGTGCTGACTGTGATAATTTCTATATAGAAAAGACATAAGGGTCATTTGAAAAAAGATTTAACAAATCCTCTAATTTATTCTGAAATGAATAATCATTATCACGGTGAAAACCATACTTTTTCTATCGATGATGCTAAATTCTTACATATCAGTAGGAACGAAAATAAATTGGACAAATTAGAGGCCCTAAGAATTTCTTAGTCAGTACACCGAGGTGAACATCTGGTAAACACATATATCCCAAAAATCTCTCCGCTACTGGCCGAGATCGTCCGATGCCTCCGTCAGCCCTCAGTCCCCAACCCCATGACCCCAACCATTAAAGCGTGTATATATCGGTACCAGTTTGAACATAATTTAATATTGTTTGTGCTCCCCTGAAGATGAGGTGAAAGCCTTGAAACCGGTAGGATTCTACCGTTACAGAAAGTGGAATGAACAATGTTTTATAAAATAAATTATGATAGTCGACTTACATCTATTTTTTTTCTTAAAAATAACTCAAAACCATTTTATTTCTACATTTAAATTCCTTCTGTTATCTTATTTTTGTAATAAAAGTAATTTTGTTTTTATTGTTGAACACAATTTTTGTACACAGTAAAACCTTGAAAGTTTATTGCCATGAAAATATCTTAAACTTAATCAGAAAGTTGTTAAAAATGCCTTAAGGGAAAACCAGCCATTAACCCTTCAAAAAGAATGTGAACTTGATTATTCAACACTTAACCTGAGCTCTTTCATAAATAATCTAAGTTGTTTCACACTTTATATTTCAAGTGACGATAAACTTATGAATCGTTTTTACTATGAATATTGGTGGTTTTTCAAATATGTTATTATAAAAATCCTTACAAATATAAGCCGTGCCTTTTTTTTTAATTATACACGAAGCCCAAAAATCACTCTATTTTAAAAGCGAATAAATTTTTTATTTTTTAATAATTCACATTTATTCTTTTAAAAACAAGAATCACACTTATTGAAAATTTATTTTATTTAGTTTTCAAAATTAGATCTTTTAAATAACTGCCATTTTGCTCTTCACATTAACGTGCTCTTTCTAAGGCGTGGACCATCACCTGTCGTAATGTTTCTTGGCTTATTTTTTCAATTTCTTCACAGATGTTAGCGTTGGTTCGAGGATTGTTACGGTATACTCTATCTTTCAAATACCCCTTAGAAAGAAGTCTGGAGCAGTTAAGTCAGGTAAACGTGATGGCCACTTGATTTCAGAGTTTCGCAAAATTATGCTTCTTCCAAAAATGTGTCTTAAGAGTTTTCAATTGTCGGGCGAGTTGTATGAGCAGTAATACCATCTTGCTGCCACCATACCTCTGGTATATCCTCGACTGCAGGACGTACGAAATTCTCTAGCATTTCTCGATACCTTTCGCCATTGCGGGTTAGTGGGTTTTCTACCTCATCTTCAAAGAAATAAGGTCCAAAAGCTCTTTCCGCATTTACAGCACACCAAACCGTTACTTTAACGGGGTGCAGATTACGTTGGTGGACTATTCGTGGATTTTCTGTCCCCCAAAATCGCATGTTTTGTTTATTAACAAATCCGTTTAGGTGAAAGTGGGCCTCGTCACCCAAAATGGAAGTTATTTAAAGGATGTAACTAAATTTTTTTTTTCAAGAAGTGTGTTTTCTGTTTATAAAAGAATAAATGTGAATTATTAAGAAATGAAAAAAGTTGTTTCCTTTTAAAATGGAGAAGTGACTTTTGGGTCAGCCTGTACTAGCACGAGTTTTGTTGCTCACTTTGTATTATAATTTGAAATAAACATTTCTACGTTTCAGATTAAATGTACAACCCGTTCTCAGAAGTCACAAATCTTAGAAGTCATGTTAGCGCGCGGCATAACTGTTCATAGATTGCTCTTGAGGGTTGATATGTGTTGTATCTTTGGACTTAATCATTTATGGTTTCATCGGGTCTGGTACTCTTAGCTTAGTTTATTTGTAAATAAACTACGTTTAATTTGTCAAGTTATTATTTTCATTATTTGGGAAAATACTCTTTAAGCAGTACCAATTCCCACGCCGCTGAGATTTTAAAGTAATTTTATCTGTTATTTTTGGGATGTTTTTTTTTGGTATCCATGGCTTCTCTTAAAATGTGTAACTAGTTACGCTTTTTTGAAGTGATGGCACATCATTATCGATTCTATTTAAGTTTGTGTTACCTTTAATATGAATTGTTACTTACATGGTTAGAAGTTTGAGGTTAAATCAACGGCAAGTTTAACTCAAGGGTGACCCTCCCCACATTAGATCTTCCCAATCATCGGACCTTGTATCATCAAATAACAGTATACTTGACGTGGTGGAATCAAATTGTGTGCATCAGAATAAATTGTAGGAGAGACCTAAGTTCTTTACTTACCCCAATAAGAACATAGCATGAGGGTGATGACAATAATTAAGTAGTCAGTGTTTTCTTCGATTGCATGCTTACTGATTTAGCTGGTTTATTGTTACTCAAGATCTTGGTGTGCTCTGATACATGTCTTAATGTTTCTTTTGGTATATTCAACATTGGCAAGAAACTGAATGACTGTTGTGGTGACTATAGATGTTGAGTTGTTATCTACACCAAAAGACCTCCAAACTTTCAAAATGGAAGCTGACGAGTGAAAGTTTCTTCCTAAGACCTGTAAAAGTAAAGATATATGTTGCATACAAGAAATATTGCCCATAATACCAACTGGTAAACGCAGCTAAAGAGAAGAAGGCAGTTTAAGCTGTCAATCACAGATGAGACCTTCGGACCATTTTGGATGGGCGATATCATTGTTCCACAGTACAGATCGAGAATTTATCTACAAAGTTTTAGGAATAAATGTAGTTCAGTATAACACTCGGATACTTAAAGGGAACGCTACATCTCCCTCATCTTTTGTTGACGAATAATTGCCATAGAAAAAAATTTTGAAGAATAATACGTAGCGACTAACAATACAGAAAACCTTAATATGTGTTTAGGCTTTCGCAGTTCTTCGGATCAATTGTATAAGGTCTTTGGAAATTTTGTACCACCTGATTTGGTTTATGATTTCGAAAACGTTACAGTTTTCACCTTTAAGGTTTGCTTGAAATCAACTTCATCAGAAGTGCAGACTTGTTTGTAATCAACTTCGTCAGAAGTGCAGACTTGTTTGTAATCAACTTCGTCAGAAGTGCTGACTTGTTTGTAATCAACTTCGTCAGAAGTGCAGACTTGTTTGTAATCAACTTCGTCAAAAGTGCTGACTGGTTTGTTGTTAAATTCACTATAAATTGCAGCATTTTTTAAACGTCGACACCATAGTTCAATCACGTATCGCAGCACTTCAAAAAACCTTATACAACTAACTGAAAAACTTATTTTTCAATCTTGTCATACCTTTGAACGCTAGAAATTTAACAAACTACAAAGGGACATTTTAAATAAAAAAATATTTTTGACAGCTTGACTACACTTCTCTAAAACATCTTACAATATGTATTTTATTTCTGTCCCTATACTTTTTAACCATATTCCTTTAGCAGACCTTCAATGTCTTCAACGTCTCTGTCATCCTTCGTCAATCTTTGTTCAAATGAATAATAAATTTCAAGTTAACCTGGTTTATAGTTTTTTAAACAGGAGCAGGCGTTATATTTTGATGTCATGTTTTTTTAATCATTATTATTTGGTTAACTTCACAGTTTCATAAAGATACCATGTTTCTCTTCACAGTTTCATTTATTAATTTGTATGGTACCCCCCAATATAGCTGAATGGATGATTTAAGTATCTTAAAGAAGTTATTTACACAAATTTATTAATAAAAACACCAAAAAAAACGAACAGTTTTTACACAATATACCAACGACTTAAATCCTAATAACTTATATTCATTTTAAATACACCTCATTCATGTCAATAGGTAAATGTAAATGCTTTTATTTGAAGGTGAAGGAACAAGAACACTTATTCTTTCATCAGTTTAGTAACCATTTGTTTAAGCCTGAGAGAGTTGCACCAAATATGGTATGTGTATATAAAACTGTTAACTACCGTATTATACTCTCAGTTTATTCTAACTTTTAGAAGTTATACGCCTGGGGTTTTCTTAAATGTAGCTTTTCTGAACTAATATTTTTTTTTATGAGAAAACAAGAGGGAACACTTTGTTTGTTTCAGCAATACAGGTAAGTCCATAAAATCATACCAAGTTGACTTACTTTTCACAGTAATTTTAATATATAAAAAAAGCATAACACAATTTGATCGGTTCCCATAACTATGAAAAAAATATTCTAGACACTGACAATGTGGACAGACCCAATTTCGGTCTCCAGTTAAACTTTTTTTTAATCAAAACACCTATTAAATAACTACAATAAAACAGCGCACTCTGGCATAAACGTAAACTTCTTCATTCTTGGACTAGCCCAGTTTTTTTTTTCTTTTGGAGAAATACGCACTACAGGTTTTTTTAAAAATACCTCTTGAAAAGTGTATTGACGTTAGGAAATTTTTGTTTTGTATTGAATAAAATATGAGCATTGTCTTGAATAATTGAAGGATGTCAGAGAAATACCAGCCCTTGTGTCATTGTTTTGCACATTGCGACTTACAATTTCATATTCCCGGAATCAAAATATTTTATCATAAACGTAGTGAAGACGTCAATATATTTTATTAATATTAAAAAATCTCTCTTACGAGGTCTTAAATATAACTTGTAGGATACCTACCTAAATAATTGTCAAAATAAATAAGTGAATTGTTAAACATAATTAAATTAAATTAATTATTGATAAAATAATAAACATACAGGGTCAATGACCGATGAAGTACTTATAGATTGTCACACGCCAGGAACGTCAAAAATGTTTACTATTTTATAGTATTTGCGACCCGTCTAGCCGTCTGCAAATACAAATAAATATCTACCTGTAAATCAGTGCACGCGCGAGAGAAGGACAGAGTATGTATCGCGAACTGGTTCACTCACTTGTATAAATTACCTACTCGCCGAGAAATAAACATTGATTATTATTGTTCATTCAGCTGTCAAGACTTGTATTATTTACCCGCTGTCACTTTCGTTTTTTATCCGCATTCCTGAGTATTTATAAACAAACAAATATAAATCAAGATCATCACGACATATCAAGATAAGCAACCGCTATAAACTCAAAAAAGTGTGGTACAATACTATTGTTATCAATAGTATTGTACCACACTTTTTTGTTTACTGCTCAGCCTTAAAGGGTAACTGTCATGTGACGACACTCTCTTCCAAGGGATAAAGCGTTAGTTTACTAATCTTAAGTGAAAACTACTCGAGCCTTTTTAAAAGTATTTCCATACCATAAGCAATGAAGCTTGTTTACAGAGCTTTGAGATGGATTTTCCGAGGCACAGTATATGATCAGTGACTTAACAAACTCTTTTTGATTCGATTTCAGTAGAATTAGAACAGTATAACGTCAAAATTTATCCAAATTGGTATATATAACAGTTATAACACCATAACTTAAGTTGTTCGAGTGTTCGTGTCTTGAGAAATGACACTCAATTAAGTTAACTTCAAACTTTGCAAAATAAAGGGATCAAGACTATTTTAAAACAAATGAATACGTTAGAATTAGGAAAATGATTTATAAACTGGATATGTGCACGGTAAAATAAAGGGATCAAGAATATTTTAAAAGAAATGAATACGTTAGAATTAGGACAATGATATATAAACTGGATATGTGCACGGCAAAATAAAGGGATCAAGAATATTTTAAAAGAAATGAATACGTTAGAATTAGGACAATGATTTATAAACTGGATATGTGCACGGTAAAATAAAGGGATCAAGAATATTTTAAAAGAAATGAATACGTTAGAATTAGGACAGTGATTTATAAACTGGATATGTGCACGGCAAAATAAAGGGATCAAGAATATTTTAAAAGAAATGAATACGTTAGAATTAGGACAATGATTTATAAACTGGATATGTGCACGGCAAAATAAAGGGATCAAGAATATTTTAAAAGAAATGAATACGTTAGAATTAGGACAATGATTTATAAACTGGATATGTGCACGGTAAAATAAAGGGATCAAGAATATTTTAAAAGAAATTAATACGTTAGAATTAGGACAATGATTTATAAACTGGATATGTGCACGGCAAAATAAAGGGATCAAGAATATTTTAAAAGAAATGAATACGTTAGAATTAGGACAATGATTTATAAACTGGATATGTGCACGGCAAAATAAAGGGATCAAGAATATTTTAAAAGAAATGAATACGTTAGAATTAGGGCAATGATTTATAAACTGGATATGTGCACGGTAAAATAAAGGGATCAAGAATATTTTAAAAGAAATGAATACGTTAGAATTAGGACAATGATTTATAAACTGGATATGTGCACGGCAAAATAAAGGGATCAAGAATATTTTAAAAGAAATGAATACGTTAGAATTAGGACAATGATTTATAAACTGGATATGTGCACGGTAAAATATAGGGATCAAGACTATTTTAAAACAAATAAATACGTTAGAATTAGGAAAATGATTTATAAACTGGATATGTGAATGTGGCAAGTTACGTGGTCACATAAATCATTCAAATGACTATCCATCCCCACGAAATTCATAAACATATACGTGAGCACATGCCCACGAACCCCACAAAGACGGACAATCACCCGAACATTATTTTTTTTATATAAAGTGAGATATCATCAATCAAAAGGAAAGGAAGGGATGGTAGAGAGGAAAGGAAAAGAAAAATCAGGAATGAAACACGTTATTTTACTGACTAGAAATTAAGAGTTTTTTCAGTCGCTTCTTAAAGCATGCCAAGGGCGGAGCGAGTCTTATATTGGTTTGTAATTGATTCCAGAGTCTCACTGCATGAACAGTAAAGTACGACGTAAAGAAAGAGGAGCGGTGAACTGGAAAGGCTAATAAACAATCTCTGTTTGAGCGTAGCGCTAATCCATGATTTGAAATACGCTGAAAATTTTCGGCGAGATAAGAGGGGGGACATCAGTGCGAAAGGAGAATACAGATGGAAAAAACAAACAAAAAATTTATTTGTATATCCTTAGCAAAATCAATGTCTCAAGACGCTAATATAAAATTATTAAACAAGTTGAATAAATAAATTTAAATATACAGACACAAAAGACAAACCATTGAACAAAAAAATTAAAACAAAATATAAAGGATGAAATCAGACAAACACGAATTCACAAATTTCCTTCGTCATGGGGAGATAAATACAAGAAAAGATAAAACAATTACAATAACACGAGTATACTAACAAAAAGTTCAAAAAAGTCCTCGAGAGACACGCGGCATTTCATCTCAAGTCTCTAATATTCGACATTGCCTTTTCAGACACCCTTAATAGGTCAACAAATAAACTCCAAAAATACCAGAGGTGGCAGTGTACTCATTTCCGATTCTATGAAGTCTAGGTTCAAGAGAATTTGCAAAATGATCCGTTCTATAATAATTATATAGAAATGTGTCTTGCAGCTTAGTCACTCTTGTTGGAATTTGAACGCCAATTAATTCCAGATGTTTCGGACAGTCGATCATTCCATTCATAACTTTAAAACGTACAATCAAGTCTGCCGATCAGAGGAGCTTATCTTATTAAGACAAGATTAAAATTAATTATAATTGATATCATTCGTATTCAGGCCAACTTAAAAATTGATGTTGTGTAAAAACCTTTCTTGAGCTTTCTCCAGTGAAGTAGAATGGATTGTATAGTAAAAAGTCCATACACTAAAATTTTATTCAAATTTTCTTCTCACCTATGCAATGTTACGGAACTAAATCGCAATATATTTTTAAATGGTTTTTTTTTAATTCTAAGTGTAAATCCCAATACATTCAGGCAACTTTTTATAACTTTGTAAATTTGATTAAAAAAATAATACATACGAGTAGATCTCGTATGTACTTTTTTTTAGTAACACAATAATTTTTGGCAAAGTAAACGAGAAAAAAATCGACTTACTCGTATACTTAAGTGGTCCATAATTACTCCATGTGAAGCCGTGACGGTTAAAGGCTTCCAAAAACCAAAATGGCAAAAAGTCAAAATACATTATATTGCAAATGTTTTATATAAATTATCAAAATTCCAAAACGTATCCAAGAAGCCGAGAGCATTCAGAATTTTTGTTATTGGTGTGTTATATATGTTAAAGATGGATTTAAGTACTTTTGAAGTGAAATAATATGTGAATGTGTATCGCTGTACTGCGCACACTGCTATAATCACCTTGGCAGTATGCGCAGTAGCGTCATCATATTGTTACCATGCCTCTTGATTATTTTCAATCACTGGGCATAAAAAATTCAAGCATTGTCTTATACAGGGCCCCGTTGATTTTTTCTTGCTGCCCTTCCTCATTTTCAAAGAAATAAGGGCCGATAACTCTTTCAGCCATAACACCGCACCAAACAGTGAATTTTTGGGGATGCAATTGATGTTGATGTAATTCCCTGAAATTTTCAGTACCCCAAAAACTTGCAGATTGGTTTTTTGATGTACCCGTTTATATGCACTCATTATCAAGTTGTTATATCTGGCTAAGTGTTGAAATCAAATGGCATACCGCAAGCACTGTTGAGTATTTTGAAGTAGTAAAGCTTTATTACCTTAAAAAAATTAACAAGTTATGACTGTTTTAAACTCTTTAGTCTTTTAGTGGCCACCTATGGTATAAGTACTCGTACGTTCCCGAATGTATTTACAATACATGTTAGGTATGAAGTTAACATTTGTTTATTATTATATTTAAATAAAATAAATAAACAAACACATTAACGTTTGGGTTATTGTATATAACCAAGATGAATTAGCCAAATATCGAATGTCTATTAGTAAAATTATAGTTGCTGTATGAGAAGGTGTATATATGTAGAGACAGTGAAATATGCGTGTTACGATATGAAAGTCTGACGCTGTGTTCATTTTGTATGTGTGTATTCATATTTTCTTTCTTTTTTGCTTCTTCCTGGCACTGCCCCATCTCATTGCCTAGATAGGCTGTTGGGATCGGCTCTTCTTTGCTTTGGTTTGTTTGACTAAGCTTTGGTTTGTTTGACTGTACATGTTTTATCCACCAACGGTCATCAGACGTGGAACCAGAGTGACCCAACTAACTGTGTTAGGGCTGCATTCGCTATCATTGGCCGTTAATGGCCAACTATCGGATTAAACTAATGAGCCTGGATACCCATTAAGATATGATGTATGCGACTATTACCCGAATACGTCGAGTTGTCAACACTCACAATTTGCGAGCCGCCGCTAACATGCGGAACAGACGCTGACTGTTTCTCACTTTAGTCGTACTTTTGGGATCCCCCGACGGATTGGTTACCATCAACTTCCCACTGAAGTCCGTTACCCGTCGGTCACCACGTGATGGTATGAGAAGCATAGTGGGAGAAGCTATGTATGTTTGTACTCGTACATATAAAAAAAAAATAGTCAAGTAATTGAGGAAACTCAAGGATGTTTAACCCATGATTCAAGCAGAATTTATAGTGATTGAAATCGTTGGTCGCATGTACGAGTACGCATATGTATATCACCCAAAATATATTAAAATTAAACGAGGTACATGGCCGCGCTGTAAAACACTGAACTGCTGTGTGAAAGATAGCCGGTTCGAACCCCACGCTGTGCTACTCACCTCGAATGACACAAGCCTTTTTTTCGTCTAGTATTCGGAGGTATAAATATACCTATGAATTCGATCATATTTGTTCTTTAAAAAAAAGGGGAATACATACCAGTGTACTCCGATTGTCTTACTTTTGTGTGCCATCGGATCTAGTACAGCGGTGTACCCGGTGAGTTTGCTGGTGTGCAATGGTTCACTCATTTATAAACAAACTCCACGGCACAGATGCTTCCCAACGTTGAAATCATGAGGGGATCCTAAATTACAAGGCCCAGCGATTAGAATGAATTAATAATTCAGTTATCTCTGCCTTCTTTGACAGAGAATTATACAATTTTAGATTTTACACGCACCTTTCAGTAACATCTATTTACATTACTTATATAATCTTAATAAAAAAATCCTTCAGTTTCCTTTTCAGTTAACTCAAGAATCCAAACAAAATATTATTTCGCAAACAAATATCGCAATAAATGTAGATTTCTATTTTAAATTCAGAAACTACGTGATTTCTTCAGAAGAGAACTTGTGTAAAATTTATTATTGAAATTGTTGCAGAGGGAAGCTAAATGAAAGTTGACAGTAAAAAGACTCAAAGATAAATAAACTAGAGAGGAAAAACGCAAATATTATGTAAAAAATGGCTTACGTTTGACAATTTACATTTTAAAGATAAACATGTTTGAATTTTAAAAGTATAAGAAGCGAATTAAAAAAGGAAAAGAGAATAACTACTATTACTACTAACTGTATGAAAAAAATTACCCGAATTTCTTCAAAAGGATCATTCTTGCATAATGTGTTTCAAAACCGTTACTAATTTAATATAAATAAAAGAAGGAAGGGTAGGGAATTATGAAAATGGCTTGAGAAAGAATTATTTATTTCTGCTTCTCCTTATTTCTGATATTAATAGATACACCAATATGTCTTGTGGTCTATCACTGAGCATCGTGACTCCCATGATAGCTCTTGAAGATTTTATTCGGAGAGGAACTGCATCCATCCCTGCCCTCTGCGTTTCGAAGAGCAATAGTTAAATCCCCTGTGGCACTCTCATTTGGCCAGTTTTATCAAGCGGTTGGTGATATTTGTTAATTTATTTTTTCAAAACCGGCTTAGTCCAATTACTTTGAAAAATACAAGAAATGTTAACATTAAAAATTAAGAAAAATTATATAGAATAAAAAATAATGTAAATTCATACATATATACACACAAACATTACCATTTTTCATTGACATATATTCTCACAAAACCCGAATGATCTCTAGCACCAACTGCAAGAATTGGCAGAGGTCAGCAAAGGAGTTGGTTTAAAAATGAATATTTCAAAAACCAAATATATGATGAACGGCTTTGCTACCCCAAAATCAATAAACGTAGATGGAAAACCGCTAGAACTTGTCCAGGAATATGTGTATCTGGGCCAACTTATTTTCTTTGTAGGTGGCATATCGGAGGAAATAGCACGAAGGACAAAACTAGCGTGGAGCTCATTTGGACGTTTGAACAACATCTTCAAAAGTGATCTCCCAATATCCTTGAAGCGAAGGGTTTACAACCAGTGCATCCTTCCAGTACTTACGTATGACTGTGAGACATGGACGCTCACAGTAAAAACACACACAAAAGCTCCAGACCGCAAAAAGAGGCATGGAGAGATGCATGTTGGGATATACTAAAAGAGACCGTAAACGAAACACCTGGATTCGCAATATAACAAAGGTAGAAGATGTGCAAAAGAATGAAGTGGCAACGGGCCGGACACGTAGTCAGAATGTCAGACTCCCGACGGACATCCGAAATAATCCAAAGGTACCCAAGAGGCATAAAGAGGCCCAGAAGAAGACCGTTGGTACGCTGGATAGATGAAATCAGGAAGCATGGCAGCATCACATGGCATCAACGAGCAAAAAACCGAACTATTTGGAGTCGACTTGGGGAGACCTTCATCTAGCAGTGGATCGACCCTGGTTGACAATGATGATGATGATGATACACACAAACATACACTTAACATATATTCAAAGTCACTTAAGTACGTTGATGAGTGCTTTCTAACGCGCTCAATCTTAGAAGAAAATTAACTTTTGCTTTTGGTAATGTGATATGAAATATGTCAATATCCGAAACAGTCCCGTTCAAAAGAGTTAAGGCCCTTCCAATAGGCTAGCGGCTGGAATACCCGTTCTTACGTATGTTATTGAGAACAGTGATATCTAGTTGTGAGGGTTGTAAAAAAATTATACCGGATCTTTCGATAGTATCTGATTTATGTTGTTGCATAAATTAATCATGTGAAACCTATATCAATTGGTCCTTTTTGTAAAATATTGTTGTAACTATCAATAAACGAGATTATTGTTATGATTACGGTTAAAATATTGCCAAAACGTGCATAAAATTGAGAAGCATTATATTCAATGTGGAAATTCTAATTTACATCTCCAACTACTCGTAGATATTGAACACCAAAATTTATAGATTGAAAATCCTCATTGACTTGGTTGGGTTAAATGGAGGTAATGCTGATGACCTTAGTTATCCAGTTGAGAAGACACCTGTCTTGTAACCCATGAGTTTGACTTGGTTGGGTTAAATGGAGATATTGCTGATGACCTTAGTTATCTAGTTAAGAAGACACCTGTCTTGTAACCCATGAGTTTGACTTGGTTGGGTTAAATGGAGAAAATGCTGATGACCTTAGTTATCTTGTTGAGAAGACACCTGTCTTGTAACCCGTGAGTTTGACTTGGTTGGGTTAAATGGAGATAATGCTGATGATCTTAGTTATCTAGTTGAGAAGACACCTGTCTTGTAACTTATGAGTTTGACTTGGTTGGGTTAAATGGAGATAATGCTGATGACCTTAGTTATCCAGTTGAGAAGACACCTGTCTTGTAACCCATGAGTTTGACTTGGTTGGGTTAAATGGAGATATTGCTGATGACCTTAGTTATCTAGTTGAGAAGACACCTGTCTTGTTACCCATGAGTTTGACTTGGTTGGGTTAAATGGAGATATTGCTGATAACCTTAGTTATCTAGTTGAGAAGACACCTGTCTTGTAACCCATGAGTTAGACTTGGTTGGGTTAAATGGAGATAATGCTGATGACCTTAGTTATCTAGTTGAGAAGACACATGTCTTGTAACCCATGAGTTTGACTTGGTTGGGTTAAATTGAGATAATGCTGATGACCTTAGTTATCTAGTTGAGAAGACACATGTCTTGTAACCCATGAGTTTGGAGATTCGATTCCCGTTCGAATTCAGTTTTTTTTTTTTAAAACGATTCTAGCTTAGTTTTTGCCTAAGGCCTTTTTAACATATTGTTGGTTCATTGGAAGATTTCGCAACATAACAATAAGCTTTTCATGTTTCTACAGAATGTACAATATATTTCCAACGTGTACGATTGTGAATTGGGAGTTACTCGCCTACGCCAGTGTTCTGAACCCGAAAGCTCGATAACAAGGTCCTAAGATAATATTGCTTCCAAGCTTCTTCCAAATAGCTGCATTATCAGTTTGTATGTGTTGAGTTTAACATCAATTCTTTATCATCAATTTATTATTAATTAGTATAACATTTTTAAACAAACATTATTATCATTTCATTGCAATACAATATATAAGACATTACAATACAATGCCAAATAATACAATACATGTCGTCGTCATAATTGTTTTGCTTCATTGTCAAGGATCCCCTCGCCATTCCAAATTTGTGCCTTGGAGTTGGTTTTTTTTAAGTAAGTGAGAAAATTAACTGGTGTACTGAATCCAATTGCATACCTAAAGTGAGACGATAGGAGCACACCTGCATTTCTCTCTTTTTTTGCTTAAATAACAGATATATCAAAGTCTTACGTATCCTTATACTCTCAAATACTAGGCAGAAAAATGTTTGTGTCGTTTGAAGGGAGTAGCACAGCGCAGGGTTCAAACCAGCGACCTTCCAAAAGGAAGTCCAGTGCATCACCATGCAACCATGCGCCTCAATACTACTTTATTTATCTAGTGGACAGTTTCACACAAATGCATCTGGCGAATTTTTTGTTTTAAAGCAATTTATTCCTATCAATCAGCTTTTATTACATTTTAATTATTTGGTATCCATGACCATGTCTTGAACGAGTTGTATGTACACAATATTTGAGGAAAATTAACAAAAGACAAATCTCTAGAAAAATAAGCATCAGGGTGGGAAATAAGGAAAATGAAAAATTGTAGAAAAGTAATACTTTTTTACTTTATTTTTAAACATCGATAAGGGTCTAATACATCTGACTAAGCCAAGAAGATCGGTTCATTGTAGAACCGACTGAACTACAAAATATAGTACGTTGAATCATGTGTGATGCGCTGGTATCCATCCTGTCGTGAAACTCACGACTGAGCATCGTAACTCCCATGATAGCGTCTAACGACTTTTCTCCATCCATCCCTCCACTCCGTTGTTCGAAAGGCAGTCGTTAAGGGTAGTCAAGTTGCGTCTGTCACTTGGTTGGTTCAATTGATTGGGATTTTTAATCTTGTGCAATGTCCTTCCACGCCTCCAGTAACCACAAACCTTTTCAAACTATCTCCTTGGCCACGAGCAATGAACCCAAAGAGTCGGAGCACTCGTCGAAGGCATATTGTCGACAATCTGTCAGTGGTTATTAATTATTTGAGAATGGTGACATTAGTTCACCTTGCTGTCCATGGAATTCTTAAAATTTCTCTCCAGCATCACATTTCAAATCCATCACGAAGATCGGTTCATAGTCGAACCGATTGAACCACCAAATGTGATATGTTGAATGATGTATGATGCATTGGTAACCATCCTATCGTGTAGCTTATGGTTCGTGAATCCCACGAAAGTCTCTGACGAGTTATCTCTCTGTATTCCTCGCTTGAAGGGTAGTCGTTAACTAGCAAAACTATCCAAACTGTTTCCTTGGTCACAAGCAGTGTGCCTAATGAATTGAAGGTTTCGTCGAAAGCATCCTTCGGTGGTTCTCAGTGTTTCGATAATGCAGGCGTTAGTTCACCTTGCTTTCCACGGAGTTTGTAATATCTTTCTCTAGTACCACATTTCAAATGCATCAGAAAGATCGGTTCATATTCAAATCGATTGAAACACAACACACCTGTCTTTAAACACGGAAGTTGTGGTTTGATTCTCGTTGTCACTTGATTTTTTAAAAAGGGTTAAAAAGGGTCTGGTTTTCACTTAAGACTTAAATTTTCACTTAACGCCTTTTTCTTTTTAATATACTTTTTTGCATGCAATACAACCTAGTGGGTTTATTACCATGTATTAATCTCTTCCAGCCAATCAAAAAGTTGTTGTAGAGGCTTTAAGCGAAAACCAGATTGAAATATCAAGTTTTTTTTTAATCTGTGTTTAAACGGAAATTAAACCCACAGCATCTGGGCTGTAAGACAGACGTCCCACCAACAAGGCCACGGAGGTCGTCCTGTAAGTTGAAAATAATCCCCACTGTTGTTGTACTGCATAGAACGAATCTTAAATAATACAATTGATAATTTATAACTAAGGGGTAATCAGTGACCCTGCCACTCCACTGATAAAATCCTTTACAAAAAGGGTCTTAAAATTCAAACCAATAAATGTCCAACAACCGTGATCTAAACAATTAAATCAGTGCGAAACCAAAGACCTCGTTGGTAACCCCATAATACGGTGTTATCGCCCGGTGAATTCCGTAATACATAAATGAAGATGTCTAGTAGAGCTACTCACTTATGAATAATGCATCAGGCAGGGGATCGGGCGGATGGAGAGTATCTCCCTCACCAGAGTGGTATGTAACACTCCTATCTGACCGCAGAAAGTAGACCCAGTTTTTAACATAGCTCTCAGTTAAATCGAGTTTTAGTTCGGTTCGGTCCATGACAGTGTAGTTAAAAACGTTTCGCCGAAGAGTTTGTCCTCCATCAATATGAATATTATTCACAGTTAAAATCATACGAATCAGTACCACTTACATTTCTATGTCGTCGTGGTTGCTGGGTCTCGAAGTTGAGGATTTAATCGCCATCCCAACGTCAATTCAACTTTTTATTTATTTATTATTACACATGACAAGAAATATACATAATTTGCCAAAAACAAAACAACAGATAATTTGATTTGGACACACAATTTTAATGGATCTGGGTTTGTTGCCTTTCATTTGTCGTATCCCCAGTAAACTTGGTTTTTGCCTGTATCTCACTGAGGATATTAAGCATGAAAAAATAAATCGATACTTCTTTCCGATTTATGATTACACAAAAACAAAACCCCGTTGCACGTTCTCATCAACCTGACAAACAGTGACACTCAATTACAACTGGAAACGTCATGCGAAATTCAACTCTTCACATATCATCAGTCCAGAAAGACCAAAAGTATTCATCCCACAATATATCGCACACAATCGTAAGAATAAAAATAAAAAACTTACAGAAACACACAAAAACAACAAAATTTAAAACAACAAGAAGAAACCAACACAAATCTTTTCCACACGTCATTCATCCTGAAAGCCCAAGTACTCCAAATCCTGTCGCAATAACAACCACGCTCCGATCGACTGTCTAAATGGTTTTCCTACCTTTACCTTTATTGAATTCGGCACGCCATTGTATGTCATGGAAGCCAAATAACCATATTGCTTTTGGGCAAAAGAAAGGAAAGAGAAGTTGTGCCGTGGAGTTTTGTGACTTTCTTATCTTCTCTTTTTTTAAATGAATGAATCGTTGCACTCCAGCAAACTCACCGGCCATACTATTGTACTTGATCCCATAGCACGCCAAAGGGAGACCATGGGAGGAAACGGACATATTTTTTTCCTCCTTTTTGAAAGAAAATACATCACCTGAGTCATGTATATCCAAATACCTCGAATACTAGGCGGAATAAATTACTGTGTCATTCGAAAGGAATACCACAGCGCGGGGTTTGAATCGACAACCTTTCGCACGGAAGTCTAATGCGTTACCACGCGGCCATACAAATTGTGTGTAGTAACATTACTATACGACGCAGTATATAAAAAAATCTCAGGGGAGCACAAACAAGAAACTTGTTTGTGTTCCACTGATGATGAAGTGAAAACCTTGAAACCCGCAGGGTTATACCGATATATGATTATAAAGCTTACATAAACTAAAATGTATATTGTTTTGTAATATTTTGTATTGTATTACACTTTTGCTATCATTTGAATCACATAATTTATCTCTTTTTTATCAATTTTTTTTATAATTTGTATTTTTCTTGGACGATAATCAATCGATTCGCAATTTTTTACTATCGTAGCCAAAGTTGTAATGGGTATCCCCAAATCACGCGCTAGCGAAACACGTGAACCAACATGTGTTTATTCACTTTTTCGAGAATTTTCCTTTTCTCTTGAATCGATACTGTTTTTCTTTGCTGAGACATTATTTGAAGGGATTCAACGAAAAATTAAAAGAAATGAAAAAAATGTAAATTGACACACGAAATACACGATAATTGAAATTGCATGGTATGTACACGACCGACACGTATAAAACACAAGCACAGATTGACCTGCCTATACAGTCGGCCTGCCTCTGATTCGCTAAATTTCCCACCAATTGCATCGTATTCCACGACTCGTGTATACTTGACCATGAGCGCTACAGGCGCACACGTGTCTATAAATAGAAACAACATATTTCTGCTTCCTAATATTAATTTCAAATATTTTAAATCGTCGCGCGTTTAATTAAATATTTTTATAAATTGATTTGCATTTTAAATATTTCAAACGTTGATTGCGGGAAATAAAAATGTAAAAGCGGGTACTAGATGTACTAAAATAAAACGACGATATACTTTATTGATGTATCAAAGTTGAATTGAATATATCTTAGTAATTAAAAAAAACGAACATAAATATGCGAATAAACCACGCGATTCCCCTATCGGGGAAGGCATAAACGACAATGCGCTTTACTTTCCTATCTTGACACACATGTTCAGCCTCTTTTATATCCATGTACCTTCTCATAGAATTTTTTATACGAGTTATCTGACTTTCTATGTTTTCTACTTTCAGAATATCATTAGTTTGATCCAATTATATTTTCCTTTGTTTTTCTTTCACATCGCTTCCATTCACATTTGCACTACATATCTGGTTTGTTGACTTTAATTTATTCTTCTCATTTGTCCAAACCATCTCAACGTACTTTTCTTCATCTTGCTTAACTCATCAGCTTTAAGTTTACATTCATACCTTATTAGTTCATATCGTATTATAACATGCATTGTCAATCCATGTATTATTCTCAATTCACGCCTTTCTACATTATTTATTCTGCTAATATTTTGCTAGTATGTTCTTCCTAGTGTTTTACGACGTCCACGTTTCACTTCAATACATTAAAAAAAAAAAAAAACTAACACAAAAAGTATCGATTAATCGAGCGTCGAACAAAACGACACATGCGATGAAAAACAGAGCGGCTTTTTTGCATAGTCCATCGCCGTCGGTGAATCAGAGATACGAGCGGACAAAATTTGTGATATAATCCTCTCTTCATGCGGCCATAAATTTCTTATCACATTCTCCACGGATGTATGGCATTAGGAGTGTAGGGAATGGGCGGTTAGAGTGTGGCATCTGATGGTCAGGAAAGCAAATGAATTAGATATGTCGCAGCAGGGGGAAATACTTTTATGCGACTCTTTTTTGCAGGTGTTTTGAGATAACTTTGTTTAAGATTTGAAAATAATCAGATGAAATTATTTTCAAGTCAAAATGAGCAGAATACAATAAAAATATGTTACAATTACAAGAAAAATAATCACAAAGAAACAGGCGTATACACGCTTAGAAAATTGTATGCTACCAACACAATACGAGACCCTTAAAAGGCGGAAAGCCCGCACTGCACCAAATCGGGCATCAATCTTAACAGCAGTGTAAAAGAGGGAACATATTCGAACAAACATAAATCAAAATGTGTATACCACAAGCACATTCAAAAGCAAAAATCGTCCCCACAACACTAAGTTTGTAAGTTGAACAAAAAAGTGCCGACACAATAGACCAATCACTGAACAACAAATTATAGATAATTTAACAAACAAAAAACACTTTGCGTAATTGTAACAAATTATTTCGACATGTCTAAAAACATTGTAGTTGAGACATTGTTACAAATATACTCGTAATAACATACCATCACGCGAGTTCCCTGTCGTAATAGGCAGAAAGGACAGAGCGCTTTTATTTTCTATCTCGAAATACACGATTTTTTTCTCGTACATCCATACACGTTCTAACACAACATCTACGATTTCTGTGTGACTTTCTATGCTTCCTGCTTCCAGAATACCATTCACGTGATCGAATCATTATTTCCATTGTCTTTCCCTCACACGCCTTCCACTTACGTTTTATTCCATTAATTTTTTACACATTTCCATATCATCTCAACAATATTCGCCTCAACATCACTCATACATCTCGTCAAATGTTTTTTTAATTTTTCTTAAGTCTATCCTTTCATTATTTTCACCTTGTCATCGCCCAGTATTTATTCCATATATCACGCCATTTCCCTGTCGAAGTAGGCAAGGAGGACATAACACCAGACTTATTATCACCTCATCAACATCCATACACCTTCTCATACAACTTCAACGACTTCTCATACTTTCAGAATATTATTCACTTGATCCAATCATATTTTCCTTGGTCTTCGTCTCACACGCCTTCAATTAACGTTTACGCGTTATATTTGCCCGATTGTCTTTCCTCATTCATTCATTCCACATTCCCAAACCATATCACAATGCTTTCTTTATGTAACTCTAGATATCAGCCTTAAGTTCAAATTCATCTCTTATCACGTAATTCAGTATTCTGTTGTATATTGTCACTCCGTGTATTCTTCTCAATGCACGCATTTCTGTTCTGCATGCATTGTTGTTCCTACGAAATAAACCTTCAAGTTCAGAATCATCGGATAAGTAAATAGTTCATGGTTTTTGGTCGTTCATATTACTACCACACTTTTAAATTTAAAAATATTCCCGTAAAAATAATGGACAATTGATTCTTGTCTTGCATGGATTTAGTTTTTTTAAAACATTTCCGAACTGCTACAAAACAGTGCTTATTTTTTTAATATTAACATGATTAACTACTAACTACTGTTATAAACATTTGAAATATCAAATTCTTAAATAAAATATGGCATGTTACACAACACCGCCTCGAAAAAATAACTGAAAGCTCAATTTCAAAACTACTGAAAGCTTTATGTAAAACTAATATATTAACATTTTGTTCATAGTTAAGGTTTTAACATTGTGGAGGTTTAAAGTCTTGTTTGTGCTCCCCTGATGATGAGGTGAAAGCCTTGAGACCGGTAGGATTATGCCGTTACAAAAAGTGGAATAAAGTGTTTGATAAAACTAAAATGTTTACTTATGAGTATCATTTATTCAACATTACATCGGTACGTGGATAACATTTTTTTTTTTCGGTTTTATAATTTTATTTACAAACATCGGAAAAAGTATTGAGACATCTATTTATGCAAATCAGAACTTTTAAAATTATTATTGACAAAAATGTGCTATTTAGGCGACTTCTGTTTTAAGACTTTACACTTATTGCCCGATTCGGACGAATTTCAAAGCATTCCGGATGTATTTTGGAAATTATTTTTATAGTTAGGATATATTTTTATAACATATTATAAGGACCCGAACCTTAATCCACATATATTTGGGGATAAAATGCTACAAACTAAATACTAGTCGGCTATGCGTGAATTGATCGTTAGCGACGATAATTGAAAACGAGCGTCGCATACTCCAAATATTTTTGCTTTACATAAATTTTTTTAACGTTACCAAACGCCGCTAAACTGTAAAACAGTTTATTGGCATATCTCCAAATAGAACTAAAAAAAAATACTATAAAATAATTGAAATTCTGATAATTCTCGTTTGTACTCAAACGTAATCAAATTATTCCGAAAATCCTTTCAAAATAATTTCTAAATCTCATTGTTACCGATCGTGCCCCTTCGATTAATATTTTTTTAACAAAACTTGTCCCTTTTGTAGTTAGTTTTTTGGAGAATCGTTGAACTAAACACCTTATTCTTAATTTAATAATAAATCGCAAACGGGTTAATTCCAAGCTTTGTCTCTTTAAAGTCTATAGTAGTTCCACAATGATATGTTTCCACTGTATCTTTCAAATCTTTATTGAAAATATTAAAAAAAAAAAAAAAAGAATTTTGATGTTCATTTCTTCTTCATCGATTACAATGATTATTTTGAATCGATTTAATAAGGCGGTGTTTTATGACAAGACTTATGATGTTTCTGGATCTACGGTATGGGATGGTTTACCTCTAAGTGTTCGAGATATGGGTGACATGTGCAGCTTTAAGAAGCACTTGAAAACAAACCTTTTTGGGAGGTTTTCAAATACTAATAAAATTTTATGATTAGAAATTAACACTACATACATTTAATTCTACCTTAAACTAAATATGTTACTTTAGCGGATGTCTTTGGAGGACGCGCTGATGATTTTGATTGTTTGGTATTTAAAATAAAATACGTCGATTAGCAATGCGGAAAGTGAGAGTGAATAGTCAATGAATAGTAAACAGGGATTAATGGTCAAATGATGCTTTATTTATCGGTAAGTAGGTATATATACATTTCAGAACGGGGCGCGTGAGTGTGCCCGCAATATATTTTTATCTTGCTCCTGTGCGTGCAGAGATGGTCGCAGACGTCTCGAATAATATTGTGGGTAGATAATTTGTTGGCGAAAACGACGAGACAGCGCGATGCGTTCTCTTTCTACTGTGGAATGTATCGTAAATAGTATTTTCGGGTAAACAATATCAATGTTCTGGTATGCGACCTTTGGACATATCCGAAGGTCATTTTGTCGGTAGTTGATCGTGCGTGTTGACAATATTCAGGGACGATCGTAGTTCCTACATAACTATCACATATGGGAAGATGTTTTAAGGTTTTTTTTATATTTGTCTTCTCCTGGTAAGTGTTATTTTTCTTTCAAAATCTGTTTTATTAAGAACACGCAGATGTGGGAAAGTACGCACTCTAATGGCCGCAGCTTCCACTTTCCTATCTTTATATGTTACTAAACTTCTTTAATTGTCGATAATAATGGCCTGGATTCCCGAGTTAAAACGTCCTGTAGGAAAGTATTCTTTACGTCTAATTGAGTATTATGAATCAATCCAATAAGGAAAGGTATTATGACTTGACTTTTGCCAACAATACTTCTGTGGCGTTATAGAAATCGGTGGCGTGTGCAGCTTATGGAAGCACTTAATTGAGTGTCACTGTTTGTAAGATTGATTAGAATATGCAACGGGGTTTCATATAATCAAAAATCGGTAAGAGATATCGATTTCTTTTTTCGCGCTACATATATGTTATGCCCTCAGTGAGATATAACATAATATATGTTAGGCAAACGTCTAGTTTACAAATGAAAGGCAACAAATCGAGATCCATTAAAATTGTGTCCAAATTAAATTACCTGTTGTTGTTTGGCAAATTGTATATTTATGGTTTTCTTGTCATGTATAAATAAAAATCAAAATTTTAAGAAAACCATATTTCGGTGGTTTTATGAAAATGTATGATTCTACATTAACACTACATATAGTATATGTACCACACTCCATGTAAAGCCGAATGTGTTACTATCACATATCGGAAATACAACGAAATATTTCATTAAAGTCTGTCTTCTCTTGGTAAGTTTTCTGTAGTTTTCTTGTCAAATATGTTTTTAAACACATCGGAAACACTCGTATATTTGGCAAAGTATCCTTTCCAATGATAACAACTTCCACCTTTTTATCCTCCACTTTTTTTTTAAATTTTATAACATCTTTAATTTTGTCAATAATAATAATTTGAATCCCGAGTTAGAGCGCCCTCGAAGAAAGTCCACTCTCTGAACGGCGCTCTAAATACGTATTTTAATTTGGTCAATAATAGTGGGTTTGAATCCCAAGCTAGAGCGCCCTCAAAAAAAATCTACTCTCTAAACGGCGCTGTATATAATTTAATTTTGTCTATAATAGTGTGTTTGAATCCCGAGTTAGAGCGCCCTCGAAGAAAGTCTACTCTCTAAACGGAGCTGTATGTATTTTTATTTTTTCAATAATAGTGAGTTTGAATCCCGAGTAAGAGCGCCCTCGAAGAAAGTCTACTCTCTAAACGGCGCAGTATACATTTTAATTTTGTCAACAATAATGGATTTGAATCGCGAGCTAAAGCACCCTCGGAGAAAGTCTACTCTCTAAACGACGCAGTATAAATTGTATTTTTTTTATTATTAATTCCATAAGATAAATAATGTTTGTAGTTGAAAGCTCAATGTATAATGTTTTGATTAATATTTAAAGTTAACAGCAACATTTAAATTCTGCAAATTATCAAATGTTTTGCGTATTTTCTTCAATATTTTGATATCGATTTGTGCTTCTGATATCGGCTTAAGATATGTATCATTTATAGCTCAAAATAAATGGGGGTTTGGTTTAAATTCAAAATAAGGCACCTGTTTTTTAAACAATTTTTTTTGTTTTTCTACCATTTCTTTTTGTTTGTCGATTCTATGTCATACAAAGATTCTTTAATAAGGCGTATTCAAACAAAAATATGTAGAATTTTCTTTTTAAACCCTTATATTTTATGATTTGCATATTTAACTGTTGAATATTAAGATCAATTGTTAATCTTTTTTTCTCTAACCATATTTCTATCATCTTTCAATATTTAAATAATGAACATTAAAAATAAATAAGCCATGTTATTTATGTCTTGATGAGTAGTGTTTTTTTTTTCGAGATTGATATTTACATTGAATATCGATTTTTCGAATGAACTAAAAAGTAAGAAAATTCAACATAATTACACTTTTTTACAATATTTACAATAACAAGTGAAAAATAAATAATGCTTTTAGCTAAACAATTCAAAAGTTAAACTGTTTCATAACACAGCTTCCACAATGCGACGTTCATTGAATTCCTCTTCTGTCTCTTATAGTGGCGTATGTGGAAGTTTTTGCATTTGCTGAACATGTGTAATTGATCGATAAGCTTTCTGAGTATAAGTTTTCAGTCGCAACTCATTATTCTACGTCGTTCGCCAGACCCATCCCTATGGGTGTCCTCCAACATAGTCAACTTCTACTCTGTCTATTTAACATTAACACCCACGATATACCTACTCCTCCGATCTGTAAGATCGAACTCTTTGCTGACGATGCAGCATACTACACATCCTCACTCGAGGTAGATCGAGCTGATCATCACCTCCATATTGGGCTGAAAAACATCTGGTGTCCCCGTGGCTGGGTTCGCCCTATATTGGTGGGGTGTATTTTGGCCGAGGGGATGCTATTAGATGAGCCCAGACCTTTTGATAGCTTCTGCGTCTGATGTATTGTCTGCAATTTATGTGTTTTTAGAAATGTTATTCAGGTGTGATCTTGTACATACTATGTTGCTGTCAATAAACCTAATATTTATTTATTATTTATTTATTATTGCCTTCGAGATTCTTGAAAAAGAAAACCAAGACTAGAGGCTCAAAATAAATGACGCCTAAACTGAGTCCATCATGTTCTCTCGCAAAGTCAAGGAAAAAGTTCCATCGATCCACTAATTCATCAGACGTTGAAAACACATCTGAATACCATCAGACAAAAAAGTCAAAAGGGCATCGAATCTTTCAGTTCGATTTACACCGACACAACTTTCTATCATCCAAATATAAGCTCTACCTCTATAAAACCCTCACCCGTCTCATCTTAACCTATACTGCAACCGGTTGGGCTAGTGTGCGCAACACGGATCACCTGAAGCTTTAACTATTGCAGAATAAGATATTTAAGATCTTCTTCAAGACCCATCCCAGACCAAACCTCTCCTGACTTTGCGCTAAACAGCGTAAATGAACACCACGTCGTCGCTGGACCGTTAAGTTCCATGAAATCCAACTGGACCATAGTTATTCTTTAATCGCTGCCTTGGGAGCTTACAAGAATAAGTACGACCTACCTTTCTGCTTTTAAGTACAGGCTTCCGAAGCATCATCTTTTCCCTGATTAGTCTAACTACAGTATAGACTAGGGACAGACTAGTCCAACTACAGTATACCA
Organism: Odontocerum albicorne; assembly: GCA_949825065.1. NCBI lineage: Eukaryota > Metazoa > Arthropoda > Insecta > Trichoptera > Odontoceridae > Odontocerum > Odontocerum albicorne. The sequence continues at coordinate 32,327,528 of OX463857.1, forward strand.
AGATATGAGTATGTGATTAAATTAAAGTATCCTGAACGAATGGACTTTATTTTTATTTATTTATTTAACACTTTTATTGCAAATACAATCTAGCGGGCTTATTGCTAGGTGGCCATTTCTTCCAACCAACCAGACAAAAGTAAATAAAGCTAGTTACATGGTCGCATAAATCATTCAAATGACTATCCATCCCCACGAAATCCAGATAAACACATACGTGAGCATATGCCCACAAACCCCAAAAAGATGGACAATCACCCGAACATTCTTTTTCATTTAAAGTGAGATATCATCAATCAAAAGGAAAGGAAGGGATGGTGGAAAGGACAGGAAAAGAACAATCAGGAATGAAACAAGTCATTTTGCTGACTTGAAATTAAGAGTTTTTTTAGTCGCTTCTTAAAGCAAACGAGTCTTACATGGATTTGTAACTGATTCCAGAGTGTCACTGCGCGGACAGTAAAGGACGACGTAAAAAAGAGGAGCGGTGACATGGAAAGGCCAATAAACAATCTTTGTTTGAGCGTAGCTCTAATCCATGATTGGAAAGATGCTGAAAATTTTCGGCGAGATAAGAGGAGGCGGCGGTACAGTTAAGGAGATTATACAATAGAGACAGTATGTGAATTTGGCGTCTATTTCTAGCATTCAACCAGTTCAATGCTAGAAATAGACATGCACGTTAAATTATTAGCAATGAAATAATGAGTTGTAAGAATTATTTTCTAATTATAAGTTTGTATATACTATAGGTGTTAACTCTTTTTTAAAAAATACAGTAAATTTAAATTAAGCAAGCTTATAATTTTAACGTAGAAATTAAAATGTTTCTTTAGTTCCTAAGCAGTAAATTTGTATGTGGGTATAGCCTTTGGCAAATCTGTGAATCATAGATAACTTTATCAAATAAAAAAAAATATTTAAGTACCTAGAAAAATATTAATTACGATGAATTAAGATTGCCTTAATACAAGACAATAAGTGTTATATTTCTAAAATAATTGTGTGCTTCTAATTAATAATGAAAACATTTGTTTAGCCAAGTTTATTATTTATCAGAAGAGTGACTAATGAGCCTTTTTACATATGTAGCAAAATCGTTCTAAAACAAACCTCAAATGTGAAAATCAGTTCGAACCATATGGAGGGTTTGTTCGATTGTTTATTTAGTAAAAAAATAAGTATAAAATTATTTTAACACTATCAACTTTATTCGGTATTAACATTAGTTGTGTCCGTTTTTTTTCCAAATTTAAAAATGAGCACTGATAGTAAAACAAAATGGTAAAGGTTATACGTCATTCAAAAGAAAATTGTCTGCTCTACAAGATATTGTGTTTGTTTTTACGTTACATATATTATTTTATTTGATTACAAGCCTTCAAAATGGAATGTCAAGTGGACGATAGTGAGCATTTTCGACACCTAATTCTGTTCGCGTTCAATCGAGAGAATAAAGCTGCCAAAGCTGCTTGCGATATTTGCAAAGTGTAGGGTGAAGATGCTACGAATGAAAGGACAGCTCGTCGATGGTTTTTACGTTTCAAAGACGGTAATTTCGACCTGAAAGACATAGAGCGTTTTGGACGACCAGTGGACTTCGATGAGGACCGCTTAAACCATATTATTTATGAAGATCCCCTTCAAACCACTATCGAATTGGCTGAGCAGATGAATTGTAGTCACACCACTGTATACTCATTTTTAAATTGGAAAAAAACGGACACAACTTATGTTAACACCCAATATTTTAGTTAACAATCGGAAGCTTACATTCACATGTGTTTTTATACTTCAATAATGCTCAAATATATCCTTAACGTATAAAACAATGAAAAGTCAGGATGTTTTTGGCCTCTTGAATACTTTTTAGCATTTAGTTAAAAAAATGAAACCTTTGTAGCATGTTATTTTAACTTTTTTCATTTCGTCTTTGGACCTCCGTTGCCTCATTGATAAATACGAGTACATCTGTGTTCCAGCCTTTTCGTTGGAATTTCTAGAATTTTTAAAAGGATTTCAGCCTATTTTTCAATTAAATTATCAAGTAATTGATATATATTACTAGATGGTTCAGCAAATTCTTCTATACAAAACAAAAATCCAACGGGATTATTATTCTTAAGTACTAGGCGCGTTCAGAAAGTAAAGAACGATTGCACACCATGCTCTGCGCCGATCCCCCACCACCGCGATCGTATACGAGCCAGTTAGCTCCTTTCCTTGTTTCAATGCGAGCCCAGTTTTGTTGCTGAACGGTCGTGCGTCGTTGTTCTGTAACCTTTTAAAATGGCTGCGCCCATCCAAAATTCCGCCAAATGTGAAGTGCGTAATGTCATTCGTTTTCTGAATGCACAAAATGTTCGGCATATCGAAATTTATAGGCAACTTTAAGTACAGTAACATACATGAATCTTTTGCACAAATTTCTCGATCGCTTCTACACGAAAAAGTGACAGAGCACCTTAGCAACAAAAAAAGTTGTGCTCGGAAAAAAAAAACCGAATCTCAACACCAGAAAAGTGATGGCAACAGTTTTTTGGGACCGAAAGGGTTTGATTCACGTAGAGTTGATGCCAAAAGGACACACAATAAACTCAGAGGCCTATTGTGAAATTTTTCAACGACTAAGACGCGCGATCCAAAACAAGATACGTGGAATGTTTTCGGGAAAGGTGGTTTTGATTCTTGACAATGTGCGGCCTCATGCATCAGCACGAATACAGCGAGAACTTCAACGTCTTAAGTGGGAAATTTTTGGACATGTTTCTTACAACCCTGACTTGGCACCAAGTGATTTTCACTTATTCACGAAAAACAGTTCGCAAACGATGAAGACCTCAAACAAGAAGTGACATCCTGGCTCAAATCTTTGGCGGTAGAAGAGTATAACATGGGAATTGAAAAATTGGTTACACGTTACAATAAGTGCCTTGACAGCTATGGCGACTACATTGAAAAATAAAGTAAGGTTCATACCGTGACTTTGTAAATAAAGTTTTGGGTTGATATATTTCGTTTTTATTTAGTTATGCCAAAACGTTCCTTACTTTCTGGACGACCCACGTACTAACTACTTGTGGGGCTGTACTTTTAAAGTATTTGGAAATCAATTATTTTGGTACTTGATATATAAATTAAGGTTATAAATATTGTACAACTTTTAACTTTGCAAATATCTAGTTTACAAAGCATTTTCTATAGTGTATTAGCTTGATTTAAAATACTCTAACCCCTTTATCCTGAACAATTGATTTTAATTATACATATAAAGTAAATTGAATGAAAATGAAATATCCAAAATATATTTATTTAATTGTATTTCGTGTACAGATGCAAATATATGTTTTTGATTCCAGCATCATTAATTATTATGAACGTTTCCAAAGTGGCATAACTAATATTTATGAGTCGGCAAAGTCAATTTGTATAATTTGTTAATAGATGGGACTTAATTACTTTTCCCTCTCCCTCTGAGCCTCTCTTGCCCGGGTAATGTGGAATAGTAGAGTGGTTTTATTGCCTTTTAGGATTTATTAATTTTTGAAAACATATGAAACATATTAGGATATCAATATTCCACCATCCCCCGCCACATTGGGGTGAACGGTTAATATCGGAATAACAGTTATGAGGTCAATAGTTTATAACGATGGATTTTTTATTTTTAACAAGATTTCGAACGTTTATTTTTACAAACATTTTATGTTTTTGAAAACATGTTTTGGGTTTCGAAATTCCACTATCCTTCATAGTGGGGTAAACGGTTAATATCAGAATAAATATTTTGAGGTTTATGAAGTTGAATTTATATTTTCGACAACATATTCTGATATCAATATGCCACCTTATTATTTTAATATTGGTATAAACGGTTAATATCATAATAAATGTTACGGGGCCAATAATCTATAAGGTTTGAAAGCCTTTTTTTACTAACGTAAGGCTCTCATTCTCGTTAGATTGGTTTGAAGAGTGATTATAATTATACTTTATTCCTCTTTCAATAACGAATTGTAACTTTTATTTGCTTGACTTATTCTTCTTCAGTTTGAATCCTGGGGATTGGTTAGCAGCAAAGCTCTGCATCTCCTCCTCCACTCCGCTCGGTCTTCAGCGATCCTCTTGAGCTCTGTATAGGAGGTGCAGTCCATATCGTGGCATATTTGCTCCAGATACTCTCTGCCAATCGATTCCTCAATCATTCCCTCCAGAATATTGTGCAGGAGATTTTCATGTCGCAGAATATGACCCATCCATTCTGCACGCCTTTCCGATATGGTGTTTGACAGGTGCCAGGTTTCTTCGATCCTGCTGAGAACCTCGTAATTTGTAATGTGGTATCTCCAGGAAATCCTTAAGATTCGTCTATAGGTCCACATCTCGAAGGCATATAATCTTATTCGATCTCTTTCGCCTAGGCACCATGCCTCGCAATCATACATCAAAATACTCCACACATATGTTTTGACCAATTGCTTGCGGAGCTTTAGGTCCGTGTTGTTGAATTCGAAAATCTTTGTTTGGCTATTAATTGCATAAAGGTACAATCTATAAGTTTATTCCTTTGCGGTAAAGTCTTACAACCAGCCAAACAAGAGTGACAAATATAACAACTGCCTGTTACGAAATCACAAAATTTTTAGGTTACACAAAAATAGTAAAAAAAAAAAAAACTTAGCAAAAGTAAAAAAAAATTAAGGGGGATCATAAATATATGAATATAGTATACAAATATTTTTTTATAATAATAATGCCAAGTGAAGGCAATCACGTAATGTGAGGATGAAAGGGATTTGTTATGACTTTTAAGAAAGGTTTTAAAGCATGCTAATGAAACTGCCGATAACAATTAAAAATACTTACCAAATAGATTTTTCATATACCGCTGTTTTGTGATACATATCTTTGTCATTAATAATACACAGATCACTTTGATTTTAAATACATACAAACTACCACGCCTTTCCCTTTTGGAGTAGGTAAAGAGGCCAACGCGTCGGATGTTCACATCGCGACTCATGTAACTCTTACGATTTATTTAACGTTTGTCTGACCTTTTCCTATTTTTTAGAAACAATAAGATGTACACATTTGATTACGTAAATCAAGTTTACCAAAATCCAATCTTACCAGGTGTGACGGCTGCTCTGCTCCGCCGGCTTCTTAAAGAGGCAAGTACTCTTTAGATCTCAGGAGTTCGTTGGGTTATTGACACTCTGAGTAACTCTTTCTCAACTCTTAGCAGGACAAGGGGCACAATTTAACGAGATATAATTTTAAAAACAAAACAGTTTATTATATAAATGGATTAAATAAAAAAACTTGAATGTGTGTCAAGAAAAAAAAAAGTTTAAAGTTCGGTTCGCGAATCAATGGCTCGAAGACTGTGTTGTGAATTTTAACAAGGGGATTTACAATGGCAAATTAGAATTTAAGTTGAGCCAGGGCTTAAGGTCCTGTCTGAAATCCAGCATTAAATACAGGAAACAATATTCACCCAAAATTGAAGATGTCGTCCTAAAACGTCTGTGATACAGCAGAGAAAGTCAGCAAATAAGTCTGGCAGTATTCCGTGCGACCAGCGTTGAAGGAACGTCCGTACAGCGCCAAGTCTCCAAAGGAAAAGAAAGCTACCCGCGAATGCCTCCTCTTTTAAAGCAAGATCGCGAGAAAGAAAGGAGAAATATTTCCATCTCACTTAAAAATACGAGTGCCGCCAATTACAGGCGTGGAACTAAAACGCACGTGGCGAAAATATGTCCAGCACGACGGGATAACTCGCGCCAGGTATAACATTCCAGAGGGAAGTCTTCTCAGAATCATACCTGAGTGTCCCGGATAACAAACCGTGTATTGAAACTTCGGCAGAAGGATTAAGAGGTTTTATTACCTTTTTGTATTTTAAAATATTCCGGTATTTCATGCTATTTTAATCTTTTTGTTTTCAAGGCAAGCACATGGTCATTCCCGATCGACACCACGTGTTCCATAAAACATGATATGTTTTCGAATTTACAACCTCGAGGACGTGAAGTATGCACTTTATCAAATATAGTCCTAACACGTTTTACATTTTCTTCGTTTAAACCTTCCTTCCCTGTGATGTGTAACCAGTATACATTGCTTCTAAAAACGTTATAGATATCTCTATATATATAATAAATACTGGGTTCAGATTTTAGGTATTCCTCCGTAATACATTTACGCATTGAATGAAAAAAATAATAATTAGCGCTTATCGGCCACACCAGAGATATTTTGTGAAAATCGGGAATAAATTTACATATACAATCAAACGTGTACCAGTGTGTGACGTAGGTAAATTCATTCTAAAAAAACGCTATGGGTTAGGAAGCGACGCTATTCACGTCTCACTCTATTTCGGTGTATGGGAACGCAAGAAATAGAATCTCAGTTCGCTCGCTTCTCTCGCTTCAGGAGCTTTCGGGCATTCATTTGAGGTGGTCTTTTCGCCCGTTTTACGAACGTCGGCCGATGTTTTTTACATGTTTACATCAATAAAATTTCAATTATTATCACTTTTGACGTCAAATTTTATTATTTTAAGCGATTGGCTATGAATATTTTTTTTTTTCGATTTTAAATAGCTTATTTTTACATGTGTATTAATGTGTATTGAATACACAGCACCGGAAAGCGTGGATTTTTTTTAGCATAGGAAGGGAAAGGTTAAAATAGCACTTACGTGATCGGTGAATACTGTTTTCGGTCTTCCACTTCTTGCTTTCTTCTCACATTTACACAATATATTATATTTGATTTATAAAGATTTCTGCTTTCATTCATTTTACATGTTCAATCCATCTCAGAGCACTCTTCTTTACCTTATGTAAAACATCAGCCTTGATATCATATTAATCCCTTATAACTTAATCATATCATATTAATCCCTTATCATATTAATCCCTTGTTATTTCTTATTCTATCATGAATTGTCTTCTTACGTATCATTCTAATTGCATGTATGAGAAACTTTTTTTCAAATATTGTTGAGGCGGATCGGACAAATAAACCGAAATACGAGTACCTCGGATGGTCTTTTGGGATAGCTATGGATTTTTTTTATTAACCCTATTTGAAAGATTTTATTTTGAAACATAAGCACCCTTGAAGTGATATTTGGTCACTAAATAGAGTTGAAAAAATGAACAAATGTTAATTAAATATGTGGACATTAAAAATAAATACATTTTATTTTAAGAGATAATTAATACGCACTGAATATTATACAATGCTAATTTTCCTCGTTTATAAAATATTAAAAATCACAATGACAAGAAAAACCTTTGTTAACCCTTCTTTCCCTGTGATGTGTAAATAGTACACATTGCTTCTAAAAACTTTAATATCTCTATAAATATTATAAATACTGGGATCAGATTTTAGTTATTCCTCCGAAATACATTTACGCATTGAATAAAAAAAAACAATATTAATAAGAATATTAGCACTTATCGACCACATCAGATATATTTTGTGAAAATCGGGAATAAACTCACCGATACGATCAAACGTGTGCAAGTGTGTGACGTAGGTATATTCATTCTAAAAAACTGCTATGGGTGAGAAGCGACGCTATGCACGTCTCACTCTCACTATACTTTGGTATATGGGAACGCAAGAAATAGAATCTCAGTTAGTTAGTTTTTCTCGCTTCAGTAGCTCGCTGACATCCATTTGAGGTGGTCTCTTTGCCCATTTTATGAACATCGGTTGAAGTTTTTTTCATATTTTCAGCAATTAAATTTTAATTATTATCACTTTTGACTTCAAGTTTAATTACTTTAAGCGATTGCCTTTGAATATTCTTATTTTTTTTCGATTTTAAAACGCTCATTTTTAAATGTGTATTGATGTGTCACAGCACCAGAACGCGCGGATTTTTTTAGCATAAGAAGGGAAAGATTAACTTAAGAGTTAATTTGTATTGCATAACATTTAAGTTATATGCAGCATCAACCGGTGGATTTTTTGTCATGTGATATTCTCTTACAATCAACCAGACATACGAGCATCTTACAGAGGCTGGAAGTGAAAACCAAACTATTGTCTTTTTTTCAAATAAAATCGGTAATCACGGGGATCGAATATGCTCCCTCCGTAATTAAAGAAAATTAATATGTGTAAAAAAACTTACTTGAAATAAGCGAATATTCAATCAGTATTATTTTAAGTTTTTGTTTGAGATATATCACCGGTAAGAGCGACTGCTCGGAAAAAGTTGGCCGAGGGTTTGATTCCTTGTTACATACTATAAATATCATTTTATTCCACCACCGGATAAAAAAAAAAATATTCGAGGTACATCATTAGATACGGAGACTTATCTTACGTACTAACATATATGTGTACTATGTGTCATGGTTTTTTCTTATCGGGATAGGTTGAAAGGACAGATATTTATTTATTTATTTATTTTTTATTTATTTATTTATTTTTTCAAAACAGGCTTAGCCCAATTACATTGAAAAATACAAGACATTAAAAAAGAAGAAAAATTACAGGGAAAAAAAAAAAATTTTTTTAAATTATATAAAATAAAAAATAATGCATATGTATACAAACGAGTATTTACACACAAACGTATGTTACATATATATTCAGTCACTTAAGTATGTTGATGAGTGCTTTCTAACGCGCTTAATCTAAGAAGAAAATTTACTTTTGCTTTTGGTAATGTGATATGAAATATGTCAATATCCGAAGCAGTCCCGTTAAGAAGAGTTAAGGCCCTTCCAACAGGCATAGCGGCTGGAAGACCCGTTCTTGCGTATGTTATTGAGAACAGTTCCTGCCGGCGCAGTCTAGTGTAATTGTTAGGAACATTTAACGCTAATCTTTGTAGTAATGCTGGACAGCTCACAACTCCTCGAACGAGTTTGACAACGTATACCAAGAGACGCAGATCTCTTCTTACGCTCAAGGAGTTATACCCGAGCATGCCCAGCAGAAACTGCGTAGGATATAGCCACGGATAGACACCAAACTCACTCATGTAGAGATATCGTAGATATTTTTTTTGTACTTTCTCCACCATGAGCGAGTTTTGCGCCCCCACCGGGCTCCAAATGCAAGCATTGCTTTCTAGTTTGCTACGGATCAATGAATTAAACAACGTTTTGAGCACCAATTGGTTTTCAAACGACTTAGAGATTCTCATAACAAATCCTACAAACTATACAAACTATCATACCATAGCATTCCTAGTTCGCTTTTTCTACATTCGTACATGTTCTCATGCAACTCTTACGGTGTTTAAATTTAACGTCTGCTTCATTCAAGATTAAAATCATTTTATTTAGGCAAATGTATTTAGTTTTACTTTCTAAGGTTTTTTTTTATCAAATTTGAATTAAGTATTGATTTGTTTCACATTCCCAAACCACCTCAGAGTTCTCTTTTTCATTCTACAAATAACACGTTTGCTTACTTTTTCTGTCATAAGTTATCAAACCACATCTTCTCTTTATTGGACGCACTTGTACATTAATTATTTGGCTTTATTCATTATTTTCCCAGGCCCACGTTACACTTTATCATAACGTATTAAAAAATTAAAAAAATATATGTTACCACTTTACTACCAAGCGTAAAAACAATACGAAAAAAAGTTTAAGGCCATAGAGAAAGTGATTTGAAAATTAAAACTTCGTCTTCACGAAAAAAAAAAATCAAAATGGCAAAATTAATTTTTTTGGCCACAAAATAAGTTTGCTAACTTTGCAGAGTATCAAGTTAGGGAAGCATTTTAACTTTATTACGAAAATCAATTAATTTCCTGTCAATGGCAAAATGTCAACTTAAGACTCGCAAAATTGAAAACGCCCAGTTTAAAATTGAACATTTTCACCAATCTTGACACAAATCAGTTTGAAAAATAGTTGGTCCATTATAAAGAGAAAATTTAAAAAGTTAAAACGTTAAAATATCGAAAAAAATATATTCAAAGTCATCTTCGGAAAACCTCATATAATAAAACGCGTTATATAGTTGTTTTGGATTAAGCATGCTCTTTTATCGACTTAGGGCGCAGAATAACAGCGCGAACCGAATCATATTTTGACACTCGAGTTAGCGCAGCATATCTACTACGTTCGCAGAAGGTTGGACATTCATGACGATTCGATAACATGTGCCACTTCAAGGGTATCCAGGGTGCTTTCCTCCATCAAACGTCGAAGTTGATTAAGGGATGGTTTATTCTCTAGACTCCTTCAGCTAGACGTTAATGCATAGTGACTGTGGATTTATTGCCAAATGCATTTATCCCTTTTTTTAATACTTATCAGTTTTTAAATTTTATTTGAATTTTTTTATTTTTATTTTTAATGTTTATTAAATCTTACGTATTTATATATAATTTACGTATATGTATGTACCGTCTTCCATTCAAAACTGGCATGATTTTATGATCTCAAACTAGACTGCAAAATTGTGGTCGAGGATCGGGATCGGGTCAGGGGTTGTGTGCGATCAATTTTTGTTAGTCTTCATTTTGAAATAAAGGTCCCAAATTATTTTTAACTTAAGGATTACTATATTACCCATTTTTGGTTGTTTGGAAGAAATCAGTAAAAGGTCCCAAATCATTTTTAACTTAAGGCTTATTATATTACCCATTTTTGGTTGTTTGGAAGAAATCAGTAAAAGGTCCCAAATCATTTTTAACTTAAGGCTTATTATATTACCCATTTTTGGTTGTTTGGAAGAAATCAGTGCATGACAGTACAATTCTTAGTTCCAAACCAAAGGCAGTTCAAAATACTTAACCCAAAACAGAATACAATCTAAATTACTAAGATCTTAACTAAATACTACTGAAGAAATTTGATCTAAAACCAAATACAACCAAAGGTACCCGAATTAATTATTTTTACATGGTGTGTAACATTAAACGTTGTAATTTCTCAAACCGCGATTGGTACATGTGTAACTCCTGTCTGGTAGGTTGAAAGAAACCCATGGATGGGTTTCTTTCCAAACCTATGTCCAATGAAATGCCCAATAAATAAATCAATCAAATATGAACGCCCAGATGAGGTCCCAATGATAGTAGATTGCATAACACCTTGTTTGTCCAAAGTCCTGTTGAATATGAGCCTTTCGAGTGAATAAAAGATTTTTAAAAACCTTTTTATTTGTAAAACAATATTTCATGAATATAAAGTAAGTTTTTTATTTAACAAGACAAGCAGACTCCAGTTAAGAGAGTTTCTCTACATATGTGAAAAATGAAATCGCTTCAAAAATGGAAAATGCTCCAGAAGAGATCCCAAGAGGGCACTGAAGACAGACTCCAAATAGTCAGAATATTGCGATTCAATTTGTCTGAAAACATATTTTTATCACCCGTTTTATCATCGGATTCGACAAAAAACTATAATTGTAAAATCAAAATTTTATAATATGGAATACTTTTAATACAGGAAAAATATTTTTACTTCCCCTTTGTTTCAAATCGATCAGACAATAAATAAAGAGTATGATTCATATTCAATGCGGCAATTTAATTGAAAGAAGATTTTACAGTGTTTTTAAAACACGTAATATATTGTAATTTATTTTATCAAACACTGTTTACTCCACAGTGTTTGATAAAACAAAATACAATGTCTTAAAACCTCCACAATGTTAATGCCTTACAAATAATATAATACACGAAATATAGTGTAGCAATGCTTGTCTTGATACGTCGTGATGATTTTGATATGTATTTAAAATAAATATAAACTCAGGAATGCGGATAAAAGTGAAAGTGAATAGCGGGTAAATAATAACAAGTCTTGACAGTTGGATGAATAATAATGTTTATTTGTCTACAAGTAGGTATTTTATAGTAGTGAGTGAATGTGCTCGCAATATATACTTTGTCTCACTCCTGCGCGTGCACTAGTGTAGGCGGGTAGTATATTTATTTGCCGAGACGGCGAGACAGAACGAAAATACTATTTGTGAGTACACAAATAGTATTTTGTTGACGTTTCTAGTATGTGACAATTGTAAATAGTTCAGAGTTTGATTCATCGGTCGTTGACCCTGTATGTTTACAATTTATATATACAACAAATTATGTTTGACAATTATTTATTTATTTGACAATTATTTATTTATTTATGGACTTGAATGCAAACAACTAAAACAACAAGTAAGCTATTGTACATATCCTGAAACATCAAATACTAATAATTTACCCATAACCATAAATCGACTTGCCTGAAACACGAACTATTAGTAATTTAGTCAAAACAACGAAAAAGAAAGCCTGAAACATAAAACCGAAATGATTAAGTCAGAACAACAAATATAAAACATGAATCGAAAATAATTTAGTCAGAATAGCATATAAGCTGGCCTGAAACATTAAATGCAAATAATTAAGTCAGAACAACATATAAGCTGGCCTGAAACGTTAAATGTGAATAATTTTGTCAGAATAACATATAAGGAGGCCTGAAATATTAAATACAAATAATTTAGTCAGAACAACATATAAGCTGGCCTGAAGCGTTAAATGTGAATAATTTAGTTACAACGACATATATGATAAGCTGGCCTGAAATATGAAATACAAATAATTTGGTCAAAACAAAATATAAGTTGGCCTGAATCATTAAAACCAAATAATTTAGTCAGAACAACATATAAGTTGGCCTGAAACATGAAATGCAAATAATTTTGTCGGAACAACATATAAGCTGGCCTGAAACATTAAATGCGAATAATTTAATCACAACAACATATATGATAAGCTGGCCTGAAACATGAAATGCAAATAATTTAGTCAGAACAACATATAAGTTGGCCTGAAACATGAAATGCAAATAATTTAGTCAGAACAAGATATAAGTTGACCTGAAACATTAAATGCAAATAATTTAGTCAGAATAACAAATAACTTACTAAAAATATGAAATACAAATAACTTAGCCATTACAACATTTTAACAGGCCTGAAATATAAAACGATAATAATTTTGCAAGAATATAAATAAGTAGATTTGAAACATTTAATAAAAATAGTATATTCAAAACAACAAACAAGCTGACCTGAAATATGAAATGCAAATAATTTGGCACGAAACATAAAATGCATATTCTTCAGCTAGAACAAAAATTAGATGGCCTGAAATATACAAATTAACAAATAATTTTGTCACGAAGGTCAATAGGGTGACCTGAAATTTAAAAAAAATGTTCACTCCCCTGTTGCCCGTTTTGAACCAAGTATCTTCAGAATTATTAAATATTCTAAGTTGAGTAACTTTTATTTATCTTTAAGTGTCATAACCCACGCTTTTACCCCAAACGTGTTACTACGTGAAAGATAATCAAATTGTTTATTCTTAGTATGGCCTTCTGAGATAGAGCCTTACAGCTGAGTAATTTATAAAGTTCTGTTGTTATATTCGTTTCATTTTGGATCCTTGTTTGAATGTCCATACTCGCCTTAATTTTCGTTAGGTAGAACACTGCCTAGATTGATGAACTATTCAACCTATTCAAACACTTAATTTTCCATCACAATAAGTTTGATTAGTCCTATTTATGCATAAAACATTATTTTCTGTACATAAATTAATTCGATTGTCAGTGAATTTCTAGTTTATTCAACGGTATGTTCAAAAGACATTCTCTCAAGAATACACCATCCTTTGATGACCGTACAACGTTTAAACTGTAGGATAAATACCTAAATAATTGTCAAAATAAATAAGTGAATTGTTAAACATAATTAAATTAAATTAATTATTGTTAAAATAGTAAACATACAGGGTCAATGACCGATGAAGTACTTATAGATTGTCACACGCCAGGAACGTCAAAAATGTTTACTATTTTATAGTATTTGCGACCTGTCTAGCCGTCTGCAAATACAAATAAATATCTACCCGTAAATCAGTGCACGCGCAAGAGAAGGACAGAATATGTATCGCGAACTGGTTCACTCACTTGTATAAATTACCTACTCGCCGAGAAATAAACATTGATTATTATTGTTCATTCAACTGTCAAGACTTGTATTATTTACCTGCTATTCACTTTCGCCTTCATCCGCATTCCTGAGTATTTATATTTAAATAAATAAATACAAATCAAGATCATCACGACACAACAAGATAAGCAACTCGCTACATCGATGACCCTGAACGGAAAGGAACGCAGAATTCGACTAAAACGAAGATAGCGATGTCAGTATCAACATCATCAGCACATCCTAATAGGATACATGCTACATTGATAACGACGATCACTTTAAAACAGTCTTAGACTCCTCAATGATGCCTCTCAATCTATGTTAATGTATTGTCTTTTTACCTTAAATAATATCTCAACCACATTTGTTTATTTATTTATTTAACACTTTTGTTGGAAATACAATCTGGCGGGCTTATTACCAGGCGGTAATCTCTTATAAACCAACCAGACAAAAATAAATGAAACAAGTTACATGGTTGCATAAATCATTCAAATGAATATCCATCCTCACGAAATCCACAAACACATACGTGAGCATATGCTCACGAACCGCACAGAGACGGACAATCACCCGAACATTCTTTTTCATATAAAGTGAGATATCATCAATCAAAAGAAATGGATAGGATAGTGTAGAGGAAAGGCAAAATCGGGAATGTAACCAGTTATTTTAGGGACTTGAAATTAAGAGTTTTTTCAGTCACTTCTTAAAGCATGCCAAGGACGGAGCGAGTCTTATATTGGTTTGTAACTGATTCCAAAGTCTCACTCCATGGGCAGTAAAGGACAATGTATACCAACACAACATAGCTTAGTAATCTATGTTCAGATATGTTGTTTATAGTTAAGGCATTAACGTTGTGGAGGTTTAAAGACATTATAATTTATTTTTAACAAACACTGTTTATTCCACTTTTTTTATGACGGTATAACCCTACCGGTTTCAAGGCTTTCACCTCATCTTCAGGGGAGCGTAAACAAGACTTGTTAACGCTCCCCTGAAGATGAGGTGAAAGCCTTGAAACCGGTAGGGTTATACCGTCATAAAAAAAAATTAAAAAAAAGTGGAATAAACAGTGTTTGTTAAAAATAAATTACTATGTTCAGATAGCATTTAATTCGTTATCATACGAGAACAATACATAACGTAAAAATGTATGAAAGAATACGGAACGAAATGAGGAGGGATGAATGTAACTTATGACTGATGTGTTGAGTAAGATGAAGAGGAGCGCTTTTGAATGAACTGGGTCAGTAAAACGAATGAATGCAGCCTCCCTGCACCCTCAATCCTCAATCCGAATGATTACCAGTAGATGCATGTATATCGAAGCATGTTCAAACATAATTCAGTCTTGATTGTGCTCTCCTGGTGATGAGATGAACGCCTTTAAATCGGTAGGGTTATACCGTTATATAAAGTGGAATAAACAGTCTTTGATTAAACAAATAATGCATAATGCCTTGAAACCTCCACGGTCTTAATGCCTTGACTATAAATAATATAGTATTTTATGATTTTAAATATGTAAAAATGAGATATTAAAAAGATATATTTGAAAAGTTTTCTTTCACCGTAAATACTCGTATTTATGTCTTGTTAGATTTGAAAACATGATAAACGTATCATGTTGTTTGTTCATATTCGTATATTTACTGTGTACATATCTAAAGGGTCTTTCAAATTGAGCGGTGTTTTTAATACTTGAATAAAACACACAATTTGCTTTGATTTCAAAAAACTTTTTATTGGTCATTGAAGTATAACATTTAAACACAAAATACAATATCCGCCAAATGTCCACCTCTTGCCATTCCACAAATTTCCACTAGTCTATCAAAATTTTCGATGACGTTTTGGCATAATTGCGGTTCTAACTCGACAATAACGCGAATAATTTCGTTCATCAGCTTAGGAATTGATCGGTTGTCATTCTTATAGACCTGGCTTTTCACGTTACCCCAGAGAAAATAGTCCAACGGTGTCAGATCACATGATCTTGGTGGCCAATTTAACATCACCGTTTCCGGAGATTACAGTACATAAAATAATTCAACAATTTGAACGCGTTGTTGTATTGTATACGATTCCATTTTTATAAATGTTACATGTTACACTTCTCAAATGTCACAAGCCACGCCATCTATATTTTATCCAAGAATTAAAAAAACCGCTCAATTTGAAAGACCCTTTACTAAATATGATGTAATTGTGATACGTTACATACCAAAATTGATTTAACATATCACTCCACAATAAGGTAAAATCATTTATTTGCAAACCAGAGGTGGAAAGTGTTATTTTGTTGCTTAGTGTTTTTATTATTATTATTATTAACGGACCCCTAAAAATTATTTATTTTTAAAACAGGAGCAATCACAAACAAAATATTGTACATATACATATCTTTTAAATTTACGTATCAATTGACCTTTTGATAGCTTCTCTCTTAAATGTATTTTCTACAATTTATGTGTATTTAAATATAAAGGGTCTTTCAAATCGAACGGTTCTTTTAATCATTGGATAAAACACAGATGGTGTCGTGAACTTGCCTGGGTCTTGTGACATTTGAGAAGTGTAATATATGACATTTATAAAGATGAAGTCGTATACAATACAACAATGCGTTCAAATTGTTGAATTATTTTATGTATTGTAATCTCCGGAAACGGTGATGTTAATTGGCCACCACGTTCATGTGATCTGACACCGTAGGATTATTTTCTTTGGGGTTACGTGAAAAACCAGGTCTATAAGAATAACCCGCGATCAATTCCTGAGCTGAAGGACGAAATAATTCGCGTTATTGGTGAGTTAGAACCGCAATTATGCCAAAATGTCATCGAAAATTTTGACAAAAGAGTGGACATCTGTGGAGCTGCAAGTGGTGGACATTCGGCGGATATTGTTTTTTTTTTGTGTTTAAACTTCATACAGTATACTTCAATGACCAATAATTTTTTATTTTAAATGAAAGCAAATTGTGTATTTTATTCAAGAATTAAAAAAAAACGCTCAATTTAAAAGACTCTTTGTAATTTACGAGTACATACTATGTTGCTATCAATAAACCTATGTTATATTTATTTATATGAATACATACCATCACGTCATATTTATGTTGAGACATGCAAATAAGATCGAGAGCCAGACCAGATCTCAATACACACCCTTCGTCTCCTCTACATCTATACACCTTCTACAACTCCTACCAAATTTCTGTCATTTTCATTTCCTTCTTTCAAAGTGTTATTTTTTTGATCCGGCCATTCTTTCCTTGTTCTTTATCTAACACCTCCTCCACCCACATTTTAGACTTATTATTACACAATCTGGTGGACTTATTGACACATGGAGATCTCTTTCAAGTACCAGAGGATTTCATACGACCTCCGTCGTCTGGTGGTAAGACGCTTGTCGGCCGATACGGAGGTTGCTAGTTCGATCCCTGCTGGAACCCAATTTTATTTTAAATGGGATTCCAGTCTGGTTTTCACTTAGGGCCCATCAAAAACATCTTTCTGGTTGGTTGGAAGAGATTGCCACAGTTGGAAGAGATTGAAATAAATTTGCCAGGTTAAATATAAAAAAAAAAACAAGATGCTAAAGAAGACTGAAGTGAAAACAAGACTTAAATGTATTTTTTTAAGCCCGCGTAGCAACGGGAATTGAACCCGCAATGTCCAGACTGGAAAACTGCCGTCTGGCCAACAATACTACCAAGGTCACCTTTTTGCATTTATTTTGCAATTCTTTAATTGTTTTTTTTATACTTTTTTCAATCACAGTGCTCTTCTAAATGTTACTTAATAAACCACAGTACTTTTCTAGATGTTACTTAATAAATCACAGTACTCTTCTAGACGTTACTTAATAAACCACAATACTATTTTCGATGTTACTTAATAAACTACAGTTCTCTTCTAGATATTACTTAATAAATCAGCCTTAAATATGAATTCGCCGGTTTTCAATTTTTTTCATATTCTGTCACAGATTTTTAGCTTATTTCTGCCATACATTTTTTGAATAAATTTCAGTGCCCCCATTTCCACTACTTTAGAGTTCGGCTTTTGGACTTTGTAATGTAGACCTTCAATTTTTAGACTTATGTTATTATACCATCAAAAGATCCATAAAGATAGCTTATCTTGAAAAGCAGAGAGAATAACAAAGAAAAAGCTTCCATAGACTATAAATAAAAACAACAAAACAAATAACAAAGAAGCAACAAAGTGTTACCCACACAGATAATTGCCATGGCACCCCATAAATTCATTTTTCATCTCGAGATAGTTTTTTAAAGGTATTTATTCGCGGTGAGCACTCTTACCCGGGACATTTTTTATTTCTCAATCTGGATTTCCCCCATTATTTATCTCGTATCTATTATTCACGCATTTCTCGGAAAACCCAAACAAACCAACAAAACGTTCCCTTGAAGATTGCAAAGGTTTTTTTTTTACTTTGTTCTTTTTAAAATATTTCTCGTCCATTGCTATGTATATTTCTGGAACAACTGAATGCGCTACGGTACCTACGAGTATATTCACAGAACGAAGGCAGGTTATTTAGGTAAAGTTTAAAATAAACAACATATATTTTCCATTCTTTTTTCATTCTTTTTCCATTATTTTTCAATTCATCTTCATCTCTTACTTATCGTAAAT
The DNA here is from genome assembly GCA_949825065.1 of Odontocerum albicorne. NCBI lineage: Eukaryota > Metazoa > Arthropoda > Insecta > Trichoptera > Odontoceridae > Odontocerum > Odontocerum albicorne. The sequence goes on from OX463857.1 coordinate 32,346,202, forward strand.
ATTTACAGACCGAGTTATGTATTTGATAAAGAGATTATTTTAGAACTGTAAAGATGATAATAAGAGACGATAGTGGATATTGCGAAATCAATAGTAGTTGTTATAGAAAAGTGGTTGGCTTTAAAAAAGGAAAAGTTAATGCAACATATGGGTAAAAAATGAGAGATTGTATTAGAGCAAGTTTGGATTGGAAGCAAGTTTCTGGAATTGAATCAAGATTGGAGTAAGTTTCTGGAATTGAATCAAGATTGGAGTAAGTTTCTGGAATTGAATCAAGATTGGAGTAAGTTTCTGGAATCGAATCAAGATTGGAGTAAGTTTCTGGAATTCTGCCATTTAAGTAGTATTTTTTCAGATGAGAGAAGAGTTAAGAGAGATATAGAACGGCTTGTAGCGATGGGAAACAAAGTCAATGGGGTAGGAAAATATTTATACTAGAATCGGACAGTATCAAAATTTGCTAAGATACACAATAGTATTTTAGTGTCAACTTTGATGTATGGGAGTGAAACGTGGACGTGGAAAAATACTGAGATGAGCCGGATAGTTCTGTAGAAATAGGTGCATTGAAAAGAATACATGGAGAGATGGCAACTAATGAAATGTTCACCATCCCTAGAGTTAAAACCTCTTTTGCCCAAAGGCAATATGCTTATTTGGCTCCCATTACATACAATGGCGTGCCGACTTCAATAAAAGTAAAGGTAGGAAAACCATTTAGACAGTCGATCGGAGCGTGGTTGTTATTGCGACAGGATTTTGAGTACTTGGGCTTTCAGGATGAATGACGAGTGGAAAGGATTTATGTGAGCTCGTGAGTGTGGGTCTCTTATTATTGTTTTAATTTTGGTTGTTATTGTATTTGTGTTTCTGTGTGTTTTTCTTTTTTTTTGTTTTGAATTTGTTTTTGATTTTTATTCTTATGATTGTGTGCAGTATATTGTGGGATGGATATTTTTGGTCTTTCTGGAGCGATAATGTGTGAGGAGTTGAGTTTCGCAGGATGTTTCCAGTTGTAGTTGAGTGTCACTGTTTGTCAGGTTGATGAGAGCGTGCAACGGGGTTTTTTGTGTTATCAAAAATCGGAAAGAAGTATCGATTTATTTTTTCATGCTAAATATCCTCAGAGAGATACAGGCAAAAGCCTAGTTTACTGGGGATACGACAAATGAAAGGCAACAAACCCAGATCCATTAAAATTATATGTCCAAATCAAATTACCTGTTGTTTTTTCTCAAATTGTGTATATTTCTTGTCTGTGTAATAAAAAAAAAAAAAAAAAAGAAAAGAGACAAAGTATGACAGAATAAGTGATAAGGGATGAATGTAAGGATGATTTGTTAGTAAGATGAAGAAAAACATACTGAAACACTTATGGCATGTGGAACGAATGAAGAAGGAAATCTAACAAAATAGATGTAAAGTGCTAATGCGATATTTGTGAGCGATGTGTGGGTTGACTCAGAGGAAATGAAGCAGGTTGATGAGTTGTTTTATATGGGAAGTATGTTTAACGCGTGTGATGGGCGAATTGAAACGGACTATGAAAGAAAGGAAGCGGCAGGAAACAAGATGAACGGAGCACTAAATGTAGTAAACAAAAATTGCACAATATCAACAGTTGCAAAAATGACGAAAAATAATAGTATGTTGATGCCCACCTTGACGTACGGAAGTGAAACTAGGATTTAGCAGAAAAAAGATAAATGATTAGAGATGTATGCATTGAGAAAAAAAATGTGGAATGTTAATGTATGAAAGAAGATGGAATAAAGACATCAGAATTGAATGCATGGATAAAATTAACGTTTTAAGCAAAATGAAGAAAGAAGCTTACTAGTGGTTTGGACATGTAGGAAGAAAGAATGACTAAGTGAGTCTATAATTCATAATGCAAGGTGTACGTGGTAGAGCTAGACCGAGGAAGACGATACTGGATTAAATGGACCAGATTTTGAGAGTTAAAGTGAGAATTTCGCATAATAGAAGATAATAGAAGTGTGTGACGAAATGTATATGTAAATGGTGAGGAGGACAAAGTTTTGTGCTTGCATAAAAAGTTTGGAGATCTTTTTTTTTCTTTTTTTTTATTAAACAAGTAAATTACTATACAAACATTTGTCAAGGCTATACCTATACACAAATTTATTACTTAACTAATCTTAATTATATGTTATAATTTATGCACTTATTTAAACTTATTTTCCTACATATCATTTTATTTTATTTATTCAATCTTAATATATGAGATCTTAGAAATAATTAACACCTACATACTACTTATAACTAGATAACAATTTGGTTTGGAGATCTATTATCTCCGCTTATCCCGCAAGGGATACGGCGTGCGGCCGCTTATCCCGCAAGGGATACGGCAATCTTATTATATGAGATCTTAGAAATACTTAACACCTACATACTACTTATAACTAGATAACAATTTGGTTTGGAGATCTATTATCTCCGCTTATCCCGCAAGGGATACGGCGTGATAATATATATGTGTGTTTTTGATTTTTTTTTCGTACTGCATTTTATATTGATATTTTCTAACAATTTATTTTAAATTGTGTGTTATATTTTGTATTATAAGTGTTATTGTTATGTATATAAAGGACACCTAAGTGTTATTTATTTTGTCATTAATAAACAAACAAAAAATACGGTCTTATTGTTCTACTACTAAGCACTTTATTCTACAGTTTTACCTGCCAAATTGATTTAAATGTTGACAGAATGGCTACATAACGGTGATGGTGGAATTCGAAGGCTTGTAATAACTGTACATGCATTGGTATTATTAATTTTACAGTGAAAATAACTAAAAACTACACATAATGTTGAAGAAATGCAAAAGTTTATTGAAAAACCACAATATTTGCAGTTTTCATGGAAAATGCACCTTTAAGTAGGTGGTTCTGGAAATGGTCCATTTTATGAGAGAATTGTTTTCCATTCAAACCGCAGTCTTCTCTTCTCTTTTTGTGCTGGTGTTCTTCAATGCCGTGGACGAGGTTGATCGTAAAAATTTATGCCAGAACACAATCATTGTTCTAGCAAACACTTGAGCTGGAATCTCGATCTTTCCTTCTTATGGTTTTGTTCAAAATCTTTCCATATTTTTTTTTTTTAATCGACGAGTACATTAAGACCTTTTATAGAAAAATCAACTACGGAACTAAAAAGAGTTCTTCGTACGTTTATGCATTTAAAATTTATATCATTTTTTGCCATTTTTTATTGATTAAATTATAGCAGTTGTGTTAGGTGTTATAGAATGTTGCACAACGTAGTTTGGCATATGATGCCGACGTTTCGAAAACGTTACATTTTCCATTTTCAGGACTTATTTGTTATCAATTTTGCTGGAAGTGGATGTGCACTAACAGCCGCTAGGTCTATAGTAGAGTCTTAACCATCTTAGTTTTCATGACTCTTACTTACCCTAACATTATTTTAATTATTCATTTACATTTTGTATACTCCTTTACTAATTACAAGTACTATGCGTATCCAGAAAGTAAGTGTACTGAGGCTCTCACGACCGGATGGATTTTATTTTCGACATGTTGGCTACACTTCCGTGTAGCCTGACCCTTCCCCTCCACAACGAGACCAGTTCGAGGTCAGTACGTTGAGAAGTGTCGATGCGACAACACGTTTAGTGAAAAATGTCAATCCAATCTCCCGCCAAGTGCGAAATACTGGCCGTCATCCGTTATCTAGTTTGGAAGGGAAAACCTCCGGTTGAGGTTTATAATGAGGTGAAAACTGCATATGGTGATAAAGCTATGAATCGTACGAGTGTGTACAAGTGGTGTCGCGAGTTTAAAAACGGTCACGTCACACCTCTTCATCCTCCGCCAAAAAGTTCAAAACCACAATTTTAGCCAAGAAAATCATGGCATCCGTGTTTTGGGACTGTCAAGGCATAATTTTAATTGAATATATGCCTCAAGGGTACACCATCAACACTGCAAGATACTGTGAGACCCTAAAAAATTGCGGAGGGCGATTTAGAACAAGAGGAGAGGCATGCTGACAAAGGGAGTCTGCCTGCTGCACGACAATGCCAGACCACACACGGCCAATGCCACGAAGGAACTGCTCGCCTCGTTTAAATGGGATGTTCTGAACCATCCCGCGCATTCCCCTGACCTAGCACCTTCAGATTACTATCTCTTTACCTCCTTGAAGCTGCACATGGGTGGAAAAAGGTTTTCAACCGACGAGGAGGTAAAGGAGGAGGTGGAGAAGTGGACGGAGGGGTTGGCGGGAAACTACTTCGAGGAAGGCATCAAAAAGTTGATACCTCGCTTCACCACCTGCATTGAGAGGAATGGCGACTATGTCGAAAAATAGCTTACATATGTACTACGGTAACCACGTAATTTTTTTGTTTAAATAAAAAAAATTGTTATCTACAAAAATTCAGTACACTTACTTTCTGAATATGCCTCGTATTATAAAAAATCATCAAATGTAAAAGACTTTCAAGAAAATATTAATCTGAACCTTTTCCATTGATATACTTGTTTTGGAGTTCATTTAAAAATGAGGATATAACAACTCGAAATGCAAGAAATGTGATCAAAAGAAAATCTTTAAGATTACCATTCTAAACGATCATGGGTAACTCCAAGCAAACCAGCGACATCGACTGCAAGGCCAAATCGCTATGGACTGAAGACAATGCTCTGTGTTTGGTGGGATCAGAAGGGTGTTATCTATTATGAGCTGCTAAAACCTGGCAAAACCGTTAATACTGAACGCTACCGACAACAAATGATGGATTTGAACAAAGCATTGCGTGAAAAACGACCAGAATATAAAAAAAAAGCAACACAAAGTGATTTTGCTTCATGATAATACACCATCGCACACAGCAAAACCGGTCAAGGAAACGTTTGAGGTGTTTAGTTGACAAATAGTTTAGCATGCGGCTTACTCACCAGACTTGGCTCCATCCGATTACTACTTATTTGCATCGATGGAACACGCACATGCTGAGTAGCGCTTCACTTCATACGAAAATGGCTCGATGATCGGTTTGCCTCAAAATAGCAACAGTTTTTTTGACGTGGCATCCACAAATTGCCAGAGAGATGGGGAAAATGTGTAGCTAGCGATGGGCAATACTTTGAATAAATTATTTTTATACAATAAATGTGTATTTTCTATAAAAAACTTCCGGTTTCATATTAACAGACCTGATACACGTTAATGTTCTTTCGAACGTTTTGCTTAAATATACTCGTAAGTGGTAGATGAATCGTTTGCAATAGCTTTAGGGCTGAAGCATTTTCTCGGAAAGAAATAAGTCTTAGATTGGAATCTCGTTTGCAGCTTAATCATTTTATTTTCACTTATTTTTTTCAGGAAGATTTTCTTTATGATTAAATAATATATTATAACAAGGGTTATTCTTACTAGGAATTGTTATGTTAAGTGAGTCTAACAATATAAATATCTAGGATGCTGGCTTAGTTATCAATGGGATCAGCATCAAAAGATCAAAGGAAGTAACACGAAACTGCTATTATAAAATACAGGATCTCTTTTGCAAGAAGAATTTTAAATTCAATGTATGCAGATTATGTGTTACTAAATATTCTTTGCATTTTTATAGTGTTTTATCATAGATGACAACCATAAAGAAACAAGAAACTTTGTAATGCTGAGTAATCAAAGAATATTTCAAGTATGGTGGGTTTAAAAAAGTCCGTAAAAAAGCATCGTTAAAAAGGATAGATATATAAAAAATATCTACCATCAAAAAGGGAAACTTTAATCATAGAGAACTAGGATCAATTAATATTGCAAAGGAAAATTCAGGACCAAAATAACAAAGAGAAACCACTCCCGATTGCCGAACTTCCAGGAGTGGTTTCACTGTGCTACCGCATCATCATCATTTTCAACCTGGGTTTATCCACTGCTAGTTGACTACAAATAATTGAGTTTTTTCTCGTTGGTGCCATGTGATGCTGCCATGCTTCCTAATTTCGTACATCCAACGTACCTTTGTAATTTATTTTTATCAAAAACTGTTAATTCCACTTTCTTGTGACGGTATAACCCTACCGGTTTCAACGCTTTCACCCCATCTTCAGGGGAGCGCAAACAAGTCTTGTTTGCGCTCCCCTGAAGATGAGGTGAAAGCCTTGAAACGCGTAAGGTTATACCGTCACAAAAAAGTGGAATAAACAGTGTTTGATAAAAATAAATTACAGTGTCTTTAAACCTCCACAACGTTAATGCCTTAACTATAAACAATAACGTACCTTTGTTATTTTGCTGGACCGCTTTATACATCTTGGGTATCATTGAATTATTTCGGACGTCCATTGGGAGTCTGACATTCTGGCAACGTGTCCTGCCCATTGCCACTTTATTTTCTTGCACACCTTTATAACGTCTTCTACCTTTGATATATTGCGAATCCATGTGTTTTGTTTGCGGTATATTTTATTATATCCAAATATAGATCTTTTTCCATGGGTTTTTGTGTAGTCTGGAGCTTTGTGTGTTATTAGCGGTTAGCGTCATGTTTCACACCCACAGTACTGGGAAAATACACTGGTTGTAGATATTTTGCTTTAAACATATTGGAAGATCACTTTTGAAGATGTTTATCAAACGTCCAAATGAGCTCCATGCTAGTTTTGTCCTTTGTGCTACATATTTCCTCCGATAAACCATCTTCAAAGGAAATAAGTTGGCCCAAATACACATATTCCTGGACAAGTTTCAGCGGCTTTCCATCCACAATTATTGATTTTGGGGTAGCAAACCTGTTCATCATATATTTGGTTTTTGATCTATTTATTTTTAAATCAACTTGTTAACTGATCTCTGTCAATTCCTGCAGTTGGTGCTGAAGAGCATTAGGTTTTTTAGAGAATATACAATAACAATATCGCCTGAAAATCGCAAATGGCTCAGGTATGTTCCATCAATCACCCGGCTTTTATTGTCCCATTCCAGTTTACTAAAGACATATTCAAGAGTAACTGTGAATAATTTTGAGGAAATAGTATCTCCTAGACAGACTACTTTACCAATTCGAAAGGTTTCGGAGGATTTAAAGATATATTTTCTTTTTGCTGTTGCATCCTTATAGATGTTATTGAACAGTTTGATAAATGCCTTGTATTTTTAGAGCTTCAAGAATGACAACTTTTTAAATATGTTTTTTTAGAAAATGCCTTTTCGTAGTCTACGAAGGCTAGGTATGAAGAAAGTTCGTATTCCTCACATCGTTTTATTATTTCCTGCAGCACCTGAATATGATCCATGGTAATGAAACCCTTCCTGAATCCAGCTTGTTCTCGTGGCTGGTTCATATAAAAAAATGTCAATAATTGTCGACATTATATATTTGTTCAAAATAACTGCCTCAAAGATCAAGATTGCCATAACGATTGCCAACCTATAAAGAAGAGGTGAACTGAAAAGAAGAAGCGTTCTTCATTACTTAGGGTCATCATCTATAGAGTTTTGGTGATATAGTTAGGTTGCGATGACATATTCTCGATGACATGACTCATCTCCATCACTTGCCGTTTGCACAGTAGTATACAGGATTCCCCCAATTAATGTCTTCACTTGATCACTCTATGTTGAAAGCACTCTGCATCTACCTCTTCTTCCACGCACAATCTTTTGATTTTCAATTTATCCAAGTAATTTGGCTTACATCTAAAAATCTGTCCGAAGAACGTTAGAATGCGCTGGAAGTATATTGATGGCAGTTGTACCCTTACATTTATCTATCGTATAAAAACATTTACTCGTATTCTTCCGATAGTCTGCGGGATTCTTAGTATCAACATCACCAAAAAAAAATATTCTTGAACGTTTCTGCGACTGGACTAACTATCCTTTCTCAATTAGGAGGATGTTACAAAATGAGCCCATACCGTTTGATAGCTTCTCTGTCAAATGTTTTTTTTTCTTTTACATTGTTTAACTATAAATGTGTCGTTTCGAAATATACGAGTATATTTACAAAATCGTCAAAAAAAAAATAGTTGAGGTGCCTTCGCCTTTCCAGCTTCAATTCAAGTGAAGAAGAAAATGAAGCTATGCCGTGGAGTTTAATGTTTCTTTCTTCATTTCTCCTCTATAATAGAGTAAACCGTTGCACACCAGTAAACTCACCAGTCGCTTTACTATACTGGATCCTATGACATATCGTAGTGAGACGATGTGAGCACACCGGAATGTTTTTTTCTTCATTTTTCTTCAAATAAATTATATGTAGAAAAAATGCATGTATATAATTCAAGGGGTATAACATAACTCGAAGTTCGACCCGGTGACCTTCCGCACAGGAGTTCAGTACGTTACCGCACGGCCATGCACGTCATAACATAATATGAGTGGCGAAGTGCCAAACCAGCCTATACAACGAATATGTTGAAATAAGATAATGGAGTTCAAAGTACGAGTATATGGGTTATTATAAATCAAATGTTGTGTAGTTAATGTTTTTTATTCATTCAACAGATCCGTAAACTACTGCAATAAAAATAAAAAATAAATCTAATAGTATGACAACATTATTTGATGATTTAAGTTTTTTTTGTTTGATAGGCAAATTTGGCATAAAAGTATATCACGAAAATCACTTTGCCAAAAAAAATTATAAACGACAGCAGTAGTACCATTAAGAATTTTGAAGTATAGGCACTTCTGGCGTATAAAAAACCGTTATGTGACTCAAATTTTAACACTATTGCATTTTTTGTTTTGTTGGAAAGGCTGGTTTGGCTCTATGGCATGCATATGCTGTTATCAATATACCTTGAATGTATATTTACATTCTTGGGACTTTACTGCCTACTTTTTCACCCCGTACAAGAATATAGGAAAGATTAGACGAGAGTTCAGACTAAATTTGCTAATATCCTGATGTGTCACGGCAATTTCAGTAGTCGGTATTCACCTCATATGATGGAAAAAACATTCCGGTATCAAATTCTTGGTATATATAGAGCCTTGAAGTGAGATTTAATTTCTCGCCACCATCGTCAATCTGCAGGGCGAAATGGCTTTGATTCAAATTTAAACCTGTTGACATAAATAGTAGTTATATATTTAGCTAGAGATGTACCCTCGTATGTCAGACCATCGGGGCTAGGGAAGCCGCAAACTTGCGACATCTTACCCTGTAACACTATGAGTTTATGTAATTACCGTCGGAGTGGTGGAGCGGGATGTGGAATAGGGGTGCCGCAGGGAACTTTCGAGACGTCAGACAACTTTGTGTCCATTCAGAGGGGCGTTCCTTTACTTGATGATGAGAGATAGATTAGTAATGTTGAGCAACTATTCGTAACTTGAGTATTTTGTTACTTTTCGGGAGAAAGGATTTTTTTTTTTCGTATATGACATAAACGAAGAATTCACTTATACATTCATTATATTTGTACTATAAATAAATAAAATTTATCTCTATTGTATTTTTTACACTTCCGTTGTATACATTACCATTTGGCGGGATTATTTATATGTGATTTAATACAACTTATCCAAATATTTTGTTGTAAAACAAACATGTATTCCATCATGTATTCTACCTGTTGGCATATTCAGAGAAAAGAGAGCACCAGACTTTTTATTGCAATAAAAGTCTTTCATTGCTTCTACAACCTTATGATATAGACTGGAATAATTAAAAAAAAATCTGGCTTCTAACGGGAATCAAACCCGTAACATCTAGGCTGGGAGACAAGCATCTTGCCAACTAGGCCACGGAGGTCATACTGAAGGTAAAGTGAGAAGTATGAATAATGTAATATTGTGCATGACATTTTAGGGAATGTCCCTTAAAGGTATATGATGATTATGATTGTTGGTAAATAATAAAACACGTTAGATCGCAATGCGGAAGGAGAGTGAATGCTTTATTTTGATAGTACGTAGGTATTTATAACATTTCAGAATGGGCACGGGAGTGCGCTCGCGATATGCTTCTATCTCGCTTCTGTGAATGCAGAAATGGTCAATTGTAGTATTGTAGGTAACAATCTATTTACGGAGACGGCGAGACAGCGTGGTGCGTTCTCTCTCTAGTATGTAGTGCGGTCCGCTCGCTACGGGATGACTGGCCGGCGGGTGATCTTTGGACTTGAATGGACGGCATATGAACTTCGGACTGTTTATTTAAATTTGTCGAGGAATGCGAATCTCATCGGTCATTGACCGTATGTATGCGACAATATTCCGTGACGACCGTGGATCCCTACAACGTGATATATAAATGTGAAGGATGTGAAAGTTGTGCGCTTGGATAGAAAATTTGGAGATTTGATCCCTCAGACTACCCTTCAAAGGACGCGGCGTAATGATATGTACGTACGTGTATTATTTATGTTGTAGGATACCTACGTCCATAAATAAATAAATAATTGTCAAATAAATAAATAATTGTCAAACATAATTTGTTGTCCAAATAAATTGTAAACATACAGGGTCAACGACCGATGAATCAAACTCTGAACTATTTACAATTGTCACATACTAGAAACGTCAACAATGTTTACTCACAAATAGTATTTACGTTCTGTCTCGCCGTCTCGGCAAATAAATATACTACCCGCCTACACTAGTGCACGCGCAGGAGTGAGACAAAGTATATATTGCGAGCACATTCACTCACTACTTTAAAATACCTACTTGTAGACAAATAAACATTATTATTCATCCAACTGTCAAGACTTGTTATTATTTACCCGCTATTCACTTTCACTTTTATCGCATTCCTGAGTTTTATATTTATTTTAAATACATATCAAAATCATCACGACGTATCGAAGTAAGCACCACGGTAAATTGATGACCCCGAACGAAGAGGAACACAGAATTCGACTAAAACGAATATAGCGATATCAACATCAACATCATCAGCACGTCCTACTAGGTCACACGCTAAATTGATAACGAGCATCGCTATACAATGTTATTGAATTATGTTACAGCAAGTACACGTTTTGTTCTTTTCACAGCGAAGTATAAAAAACTTCTAGTTCATCTTGCTGGAAAAAAAATCTTTAGCTCAAACAATTATAAAGTCGTGATAATTTTTATATAAGAAAGACCGGAAGATCTTTTGAAAAGAGATTTTGTGAACACAAATCCGCCTTAACAAATCCTCTGATTTATTCTGAAATGGCTAATCATTGTCACCGTGAAAACCACACTTTTTCTATCGATGATGCCAAATTCTTACATATCAGTAGTAACGGAAATAAATTGGATAGATTAGAGGTCCTAGAAATGTGATCCGAACATCTGGTGAACAGTTATATCCCAAAAGCCCTCCGCTCTTGGCCGAAATCGTCCCATGCCTCACTCACCCCTCAGCCCCCAACCGTTGAAGCTAGTATATCGGTACCAGTTCGAACAGCATTTAGTCTTGTTTGCGTTCCCCTGAAGATGAGGTGAAAGCCTTGAAACCGGTAGGGTTATACCGTCACAAAAAAGTGGAATAAACAGTATTTGATAAAAATAAATTACAATTATAAAGAAGTCCCCTTTCTTCCAATATCCATTTCAACTCACCTATCACACGTTAACATATTGATTTGACCAAAAATATGCATAGTTTTAAAATGAATACTTGATGTGAGTTTACTTTATCATATATGCAGTTAAAATATATTTGTGGCAGATTAAACAAATCGTGGAATGATATGTGTAGCTGTAATTTAACATTTCAAACCAAAAATAGGCATTATTTTAAAATTTATCATTGACCTGATTGTACTTTTAGTGCAGTTAACCCTTCCTTCCCTATGATGTGTAACAAGTATACATTGCTTCTAAAAACTTTAACCTTTTTACGGCGATGGCTCGAGTATCTTTCGTGTGTCCCACAGGCGGCGGTGTTTTACCTCAATAAATTTATATTGTATCTACATAAAAATATGACTCACCATTATCCCGAATCTGATTACTGTGGAACTGTGCGCCGATGCATTTTTTAGCTGACACTATACACACGTAATGATATCCAAATCAAAGCTATAAATAAAGTGCGACAATATAAGAAGCAATAATCGAAAAAAAACAATAATCCATAAACAATGAAAAAGGCAATTCATTCAATACGCAATACGCGTACTTACAAAAAAAATTCGACGCAAAATACGTTATATTGATCGGGAGCAATCGTCATTAGAAACATGATCTTCAACACACCCGAACGTGTGGCGCTAATATTTAAAATGTTTTAAATTTCGACAGCCTCGAATCGGTCTGTTTAAATCCTTCTTATGGATCAAGTACTTGAAGTTTTGATGATTTTAAAAGAGATGTCACTAGAGGACACGTTTTGTCTTATATTCAGGTTAAAAATTTTAAAGAAGATTTAATTTTGACTGAGATATCGACACGCAAAGTTAGTGGCCACTTAAATGGCCGCTCGCTAGGACGGCACGTATTATGTATGGGCCAGTTAAGTGGTCCCCCGCCGTGAAAGAGTTAATATCTCTACAAATATAATAAATACTGGGTTCAGATTTTACGTATTCCTCCATAATACATTTACGCATTGAATTAAAAAATAATATTAATAATAATAAGCACTCATCGGCCACATCAGAGATATTTTGTAAAAATCGGGAATAAATTCACCAATACAATCAAACGGGTGCCAGTGTGTGACGTAGGTATATTCATTCTAATAGTGAATAGGTATTTACGTCTCACTCTCACTCTACTTTGGTACATTGGAACGCAAGAAATAGTATCTCAGTTCACTCGCTTCAGTAACTCGCGGGCATCCATTTGAGGGGGTCTCTTCGCCCGTTTTGTGAACGTCGGCCGATGTTTTTTTCATGTTTTCAGGAATTAAATTTCAATTTTTAGTACTTTTGACTTCAAATTTAATTAATTTAAGCGATTGGCTATGAATATTTTTATTTTTCTGATTTTAAATCGCTTATTTTTATATGTGTATTGAATACACGACACCGGAACGCACGTTTTTTTTTTAGCACAGGAAGGGAAAAGCTAAAGGATATTCGTGGAGGATTACAAAAATAAACAGATTGATGAAACGAGTAAAGGTGAATAGCTCTTATTTAATGTTTCAAAAAAATTACATTATTATTACAAAAACGATTAATTGCATTTAACTATTAAAAAATGAGTACTTATAATAATTTTTCTCAGAAAAAAAACCCCAAAAATTTGAATCACAATATTATACAAGCGTGTGCAATTACATTCAGTGCTACTTTTGTTTAAAAATTACTTCATCTGCATGTTCATCTTGCATTTTGTCAACCCTACTCGAAGTCTATCGAGTGCTCTCCAAGAAGGGCAAGGTTGTTGGTCTCCAGGTGCCATCTATTCCGAAAGCTCCATTCAGTTGTTAGATGTTTTTTTTTTCCACTTCAAAAAACGTACTTCGTATTAGGTGTTAACATAAGTTGTGTCCGTTTTTTTACATTTTAAAAATAAGCACCAAAAGATAAACAAAATGGTAAATGTTATACATCATTCGAAATATTTTTTTTGTTCTACAAGATATTGTTTGATCTTATGTTACATATATTATTTTATTTGATTACAAGCCTTCCAAATGGAATGTCAAGTAGACGAAAGTGAGCATTTTCGACACATCCTTCTGTTCGCGTTCAATCGAGGGAATAAAGCTGCCAAAACTGCTCGATGCGATATTTGCGAAGTGTACGGTGAAGATGTTATCAATGAAAGGACAGCTCGTCGATGGTTTTTGCGTTTCAAAGACGGTAATTTCGACCTGAAAGACATGAAGCGTTCTAGACGACCAGTGAACTTCGATGAGGACCGCTTAAACCATAGTTTTCATGAAGATCCCCTTCAAACCACCGTAGAATTGGCTGAGCAGATGAATTGTAGTCACATGACTGTGTACCGCCATCTTAAATCAATGGAAAAACTCCAGAAGTTCGGCGCTTGCGTTCGACATGTTTTGAGTGAAAATAACAAAAATCAACGTTCGACAATTTATGCCGGTTTGCTAACGCGTCATCGAGCTACACATGGCCACAAGCAAAGGTTCCTTTACCGTATCATTACTGGTGATGAAAAATGTTTGAATGGGATCTTCATGAATAATATGGTTTAAGCGTCTTCATCGAAGTCCACTGGTCGTCCGGAACGCTCCATGTCTTTCAGGTCGAAATTACCGTATTTGAAACGCAAAACTATCGACGAGCTGTCCTTTCATTCATAGCATCTTCACCGTACACTTTGTGAATATCGCGAGCAGCTTTGGAAGCTTTATTCCCTTGATTGAACGCGAACAGAAGGAGGCGTCGAAAATGCTCCCTTTCGTCTACTTGACATTCCATTTGGAAGGCTTGTAATCAAAAAAAGTAATATATGTCACGTAAAAGTAAACACAATATCTTGTAGAGCAGAAAATTTTCTTTTGAATGACGTATAACATTTACCATTTTGTTTTACTTTGGTTGCTCATTTTTAAATTGAAATAAAACGGACACAACTTATGTTAACACCTAATACATAATAATCGTTGGTTCTAGAACTTTCGTTATGAAAGTATTCCTAGAGTAAAATTTCACTCTTAATTTTTCGCTTTGTTTTTCATTGTTTATGATGTTATACAATGAAAGCAGCTAATATAAGACTTGCACAATCGTTTACATTTTTCAAAAACCAAATTAAAAAATATTATTCATTAATAAAGTGTGTTTTCATGGTTTTTATCATCATTCCTTCTAACTTACCTTTTATTCTCTTAGTTAACGTTGATCTAGTTAAAAAAAAAAATTTTTGTTTGTTTAGTTTTTTAATCAATATAAACAGTGTAAATCCTTAATTAAATACAAAACTATCGTATATTTGGAAGTGACTGCCATCTAGCAATACATTCGTCTTCATTTACAGTGGTTTTTTTTAATTTTCGTGGTAAATATTGTTATATAATCTGTCAAGTGAATTTCCATGTGGCAATCTCTTCCATAAAACCAGAAAGACGTTTAAGAGACCTTGCATGAAAAATAAACAATAATCTCTTTAAAAAAATTGAGCTCTAACGAAAATCGAACCCGCAACCCCTGAGCTGGAAGACTGGTGTCTTATTTACTATGCCGCAAAGGTCACCAATGATCAAAAAACTATTTAAATAAAAAATATAAACTGCAAAGATAATAGCAGAAAACTATTACCTGTGCAACTTTACTTTGTAACATATGTGCATAGTAACAGTTTGGCTTTATCGAAATTATTATTCAGTTATATTCGAAAACTTTTTGGTAAGAGTCTCGATGATACAGACCTCTTCTTCAGAAATAAGACTTTATTATTATTTCAATAAGACAAATATTATTTTATTAACTTTCAAAATGAAACTACCTTAACATTTAGTGTTGACATAACGAAATTGGGCTGGCAACGGTTGCGAAGGAGTATAAAGCAAGTCGAGTTAAGTTTTTGAGTGAGCTTTCTAAGTTTGTTTTACTAAATCTATCGAGCTTTCAAATCTCATGTTGTCGAGATCTCAATTATGAAGCGTTGTTGTTTTGAAAGTGTTTTCCTACAGACCTTTATTTGTTTGTTTCGGAATTGTTGTTGCTTCTGTTTTATTCATGAGTATTTTTTTATTTCGTTTCTATTTTTTTACTATATATTTTTAGTTTTTTTTTGTTCGTTTCAATGTGTTCTTTTTTCCCCCAATTATTGTTTTGTTTTCATTAATAAAATTTAGGCCTTTTTTCCTTCAATTTTATATATAAGTATAATTCTATTGTATATTGACATAGTATTTATGCTTTGGTGTTTACTAAATTGCATTATAAACTCCAATTTTTGTACACCATCACTGGTTTAATTATTTTTTTTTTCTTTCTTTATAATTTCTCATATTCGACATTTCATTTTGGTGATTATTTTGTAAACAAATATTGTTTTCATCTCATTTACAATACTTTGTCATGTTCTTTTAAGTTTTATGCATAAGTATAATTCTATATTGATTTTGTATTAATGTTTTGGTGTAATCTACATTTTTTTACGAATCCCGATTTATTGTGTGCTCATTGCTGTTTTAATCTAATTTCGTTTTCTTCTTTAATAATTTCCCGTATTTAAATTATCATTGTTGTTTCATTGTTCTTTTTGTTTTTTTTTGTTATAAACATAAGTGTAATACTGTTTTGATTTTGTGTTTTAGTGTTTGTTTTTAAACTTTCTTTGAATTCCATATTTTGTTGCTGTTTTAATTTGAGGTGTGTTGTTTTTTGTGTAAGTATTTAATCTTTTGTTATTTTTTTGCGTTAGTTTATCCTAATGAAATTTTATGGAAAAACTACTCTGTTTTAACCTGACGTGTGCTGTTTTTGTGTTAATATATTATAATGTTGTTCTCTGGAAAAGCTGTAGCCATTTATATTAAATAAACAGATGAATCAACTACTTGAAAAAATGTGGGTCAAAGGGTAAATTTCAATACTCGACTAAGAATTGATTAATTATGATAATTTTAGATCATCACGCCGAACAGCGAGAAGAAACCCTACAACACCACATCCTTGCTTGGACCGTGAACGTCTATAAAAGCCAACAAAATCACAGCAATCCCTTAGTCGCTGCTCTGGGGGCTTACGAGAGTTAATCCGACCTACCCTTCCGTTATAAGCACAAGCTCCCGAAGCATTATCTGTTGCCTGACTACCAAGGTCTGAGCTAATGTGATGAAATACAAGTAGCCTGAACGAGTGGACTGGTTTTTGCTAAATAATTAGTGTAAGAATTGTTATCTAGTTGTAAGTAGTATGTGGGTGTTAATTATTTCTAAGAAATCATATATTAAGATTGAAAAAAATAAAATAAAATGATATGTAGGAAAACAAGATAAAGTAAGTTCATAATTTATATATCATATAATTAAGATTAGTTTAGTAGTAAATTTGTATATAGGTATAGCCATGACAAATGTTTGTACAATAATTTACTTTGTTTAGTAAAAAAAAAGATCATCACTATTCAATCTTCACGTCGTCTACATTTTTCATGCTAACCCGTCTACATTTTTCATGTTAGACTCTGGAACCAGTTATCAGTTGCTTTTAGACTCACTTTAAAAAGCGGGTTAAAACCACTACCCTCTTTTTAGTGGAGTAATGCGTTCTTTTCGTACCGTTTATTCTCTTTTCCTTTCACTTTTCCTTCCCTCTCAAAGTTATTGATTATATAAAAATATATAATCAATAACTTTGAGAAGGAATGTATTAAACAAATCAGATAAAAGGAAAACCAGACGTATACCCTTTAAAAAAACTAAGTACCAACGAGAACCGACCACCCACAGATTGGAAGACAAGTATCTCAATAATTAAGCCATGGGGTAACATATTGTCATGTGTAAAGCCACATCCAAGAATAGACTTATGTACATTCTCAGAGTTTTATGGCCTACATCAGAGGTAAGGAAAGGGGAAGTTACTTGGTGAGTAAGTACGTGTATTTTCTCCTTTAATAAAGGACATTTAATGGAGTATTAACGCATTCATGGAACCGATTTGGTCCCTCTCCTGGCTCTCCTATTCAGTAAATAATGCACCTGGGTTTTGCCCGGGGTGACTTTAATCGTTGTACAAGACGTATTTTCATTCGGATCATTTCCAACGCTGGTTGTCAACCAGTGGTTTCCAAAAATCCCATTCCATTAAAATTTTAAACTTTTAAGAATTCTAAACATATACGGCAGTCACTCTTAATATTTTTTTTCCTATGTTAAAAATATCCGCTCGTTCCGGTGTTATGTATTTAATACACATCAATTATTTTTTCTGGGTTACAATCCTAGGATTGGTCTGCACCAACCACTCGATCCCTCCACTCATATCTGTCATCCGCCAGTCTCTTCATCTCGTTGTAGCTGCCACAGCGCACATCCCGGATCACCCGGTCCATGAAGCTATATCTAGGGTGGCCACTATGGTTATTGCCCTCAATCATTCCCTCGACGATCGTAAAGAGCAGGCATAGGTGCCTGATGTTATGGCCTATCCAACTGGATCGTTGTTGGACAACTCTATTTAGGAGTTGCCTTGTTTCTCCAACCCCGCTCAATACCTCGTCGTTTCGGATGTGATCTGATCAATGGACCCTGGCCATGCGCCTATAGCACCACATCTCAAAGGCAGCCAGACGCCCGGACTCACTCTGGCTGATGGTCCACGTTTCGCAGTCATACAGCAGCACACTCCAGACAAGAGTTTTCACAAAATTCTTCCTAACATTGATATCAATACACATGTTAAAATGAGCGATTTAAAATCGGAAAAATAAGAATATTCATTGCCAATCGCTTAACTGAATTAAAATTAAATATTCATTGCCAATCGCTTAAATTAATTCGGTATATGGGAACGCAAGAAATAGAATCTCAAGCGAACTGAGATTCTATTTCTTGCGTTCCCATATACCGAAGTAGAGTGAGAGTGAGACCTGAAAAGCGTTGCTTCCTCACCCATAGCGGTTTTTTAGAATGAATATACCTACGTCACACACTGGCACACGTTTGATTGTATTGGTGAATTGATTCCCGATTTTCACAAAATATCTTTGATGTGGCCGATAAGTGATAATTATTCATCATCATCATCAGCCTGTATCTATCCACTGCAGGATGAAGGCCTCTCCAAGTTGTCTACATAAAATCCTGTCCTTTGCACATTGCTGCCACATAATACCTGCATGCTTACGTATTTCATCCACCCAGCGCGACTTAGGTCTTCTTACAGGCCTTTTTATACCTATTGGGTGCCACTGGATTACTTCATACGTCCAACGATGATATGTTGCTTGGGCGATATGTCCAACCCACTTCCACTTGAGTATTTTTGCAACTTCTATAACATCTTCAACCTTTGTTTAGGCTCGTATCCACTCATTACGTTTTCGGTACTAATTATTATTAATATATTTTTTTACATTCAATGCGTAAATGTATTACGGAGGAATACCTAAAATCTGAACCCAGTATTTATTATATTTATAGAGATATTAAAGTGTTAAGAAGCAATGTGTACTAGTTACACATCACAGGGAAGGAAGGGTCAAAGAATTCCAAGAAAAATGTAAAGCATTTCCCTAACAGTTGAATGGTTGATTGAAACAAATATTCGTTCGGCAATCAGCCCACCATTGTTTACTTAATACAGTTTAACATTGTTAGTTAGCTCAAGCCCATCACTCACTCACGCTGTTATGGGGGACAAAATAAGTTCCCATCCAACCTGATTTATATACGCGATCTATAATTTTTTTTTAATTTACTTTTATTGAAACGGAATAAAAAGCTGTCGATACTTTTAAGATTAACACTCTCTACAAAATACATGACAGTGGTGAGTGAAGTTAGAAATATATTATAACAACGTTGTAAATGCGCTCTATGGAAAATCTACCGTAGTAACATTTATAAAAAATGTTAGACTGTGCTTATTCTGGCGCTGGTTTGAAACGAACCCTGCAAGGAATGCTTTGTTCAGTAATCTTATGGGGCGAAGGAAAGGAGTTAAACTAAAATCAAGATAACTGGATGGTGTTCAGTTCGATTCTACCCCCTTCCATGCTGCTATGGGGACAAAATAAACCCTCATCCAGTAATATCTACACTTGAAGATTGAAATCTTCTTTACTTTTTTATGAGCGCAACGTCACGTAGTGACGAACAAGGAACTAATCAAAGGAACTGTTTTTTTGATGGCAACATACCTGAGTGTGAAAATAATAGAAGTAACGACTGACTTAAGGTACGACATCACGGGAGAAGGAAAATTAATAGCAGTTTTTTTTTCCTATAAAATAAATTAAGACCTGGAGTTCAAACAGCCCAACAAGTTGCCAGTACTTTCTCAGAAATGCTCAAATGTTACAAAACTATCCTTTGACGCCACTAGATTGGAGTAGCTAATCTGCCCGAAGATGAACCGATGTAAGGATAAGTGGTGTTCCCTTTGAAAATTACTGACTTGACTTTCATCGCAGTACTACAGAATGTGCTCTGCGGATTTATGGACGTAATGTCCAAATGGACGTAAAAATTGTAACAGGGTAAAGGAACAAGATTGAAGCTAAAGAGTTTGCCATTAAACCTTCCATGGTCAGTGGCATATTGGATAGTCCAAAAGTTTGGATGTGCTTACCGAGGCGCACCCTGATGCAAGGAAAATATTTCAATGTCTGTCTTCCCATGAAGGAGGACGAACAATGATTGTCAAGTTGATAACTAGGCCTCTATGCAGGCTTTACAAATCACGTGAAGGGTCATATCTGGCAAAAAGTGAAAGTGAACGTCACCTATATTCGCTTTGTACTTTATATAATAAATGTAGTGTTGGAGACTGATGCAAGGCTGATGCTCATGGACTGCAAGGTGCATCAGCATCTCTATCATTCAAGATCTAGAGATTGCCGAAAGAGTTTCAACAACCGGCAAGAAATTAATCCTAACGTACTTTGGGCATGCTGGCAGAAATTATAACGAAAATTAAGAGAGACTAGAGATTACTTAAACAGTTGAGAAAAACAAACAACAGTAAGAAGTTTTATAATTAGATATACATAATAAAAGCGTTAGCAAGATCCTTTTTAAACGCGGCATTCTATGTTATATGCCCCAGAACCGGGAGGGATGGAGATATGTGGTGTACCAAGTTTTAGACATATCAAAGGAGCAGAAAGTTCACTATGGAGCACGCAATGAAGAATAATACAAAAAAAATATTAAATAAATTAATAAAGAAAACTACTTGTAAAAAAAAACAATTATTTAACTTAACTCGCATTCTAGAAAAAAAAAGCAAAGTTTAAGATAACTTTAAAACTTAATAAACCAACAATTTACTCGGTTATGAAAAAAAATTGTTTATTTGTTTGCTTACAAAATTATCTTAACAAAGATTTTCTGATAAAAGTTTAAACTTCAAATATAAATCCAGAAGTTGGTTACTCATGAAAACGAATTAATTTAAGCTCAGCGTGTTTAAAGCTCAATTCCCGTAGTGAACTAACAATGGAAGTTCACTGAACCTACACAAATAGCTGTCAGTGTGATATAATAACCCAGTACAGGTTCATTGAACCTTAAGAAATATCCTTTCATTTATCACATGTTGATCATGATAAGGCTTTGTTTACGTAATGATTCAGCTAGGTTAACCACATCGTGTATGCTATGTTACATTAGGACTAAAATAATAGATAATATATTAAGAGGGCTAGTGTTTTTTATTTGACTTCATAATAATATATTTTTGACGATATTTGATTGGTAACACATTAAATTTAAATGAAATAATTTTAAAAAGGAAATAATTTTGGTTTTAATTTCAGGAGTATTTAATACCTTTTTAATCGGTTATAAAAAAACATCTTCAACACGTCGTAATCAAGTAGTCGAATTATACTATTAACGTGTTCCCCGCGGGGAGCACAAGCGCCTGTGATCTGACGACAATCCAAGTTTCAAATCACAAATACTTAAAAAAAATTACACAAAACCGGAATAAAGATTGAACTAAAATTTAAAATAATCTTTATTCTAGTGACATCTCTGAAAACCTTGTCAAATAATATATTAGTTTATGAGATATTGTTGAATAAACAGAGCGCCGAATTTTTTTGGTTTCTCAATATTTCCAGCATTAACGACCTGTCGCTCGGATCGAGTCCTGCGATGAGTCTCTCTTACGTAAATAAACATTACTAGTGCTATATGCATTTGATTGGGTGAGTGTCATGAAGCATTGATTTGATCGTAGCATTCCTTTGTTTATTTAACGTAATGTTAAGTTTATCTCCTTTATTTAATGAGTCTCCTTAAGAGTAATGACTATTATTTATTATCAGAAAATTACTTAAGTGTCATGTTTACTTGGTGTTGTAATCAAATATCAGTGGTTCTAAACAAAATATGTATTTAAACTTAGAAATAAAAAAACGCTGAAATTGTGTCGCGCACAGGATTCGTGGAATTTGATTTTTAACGCGGTGAACAGGTTAAAATCTGAAACATAACGCATTCCAAAGGTCTTTCAAATTGAGTCTTTAATTTTTTAATTCTTGATTAAAACACTCAATTTGCTTTGATTTCAAAAAACTTTTGGTCATTAAAGTATAATGTATAACGTTTAAACACAAAAAAACAATATCCGCCAAATGTCCACCTCTTGCAGCTTCACAGATGTCCACTCTTTTGTCAAAATTTTCGATGATATTTTGGCATAATTGCGGTTCTAATTCACCAATAACGTGAATAATTTCGTCCTTCAGCTCAGAAACTTATTGGAGTCATTCTTATAGACCTACCTTTTTACGTAACTCCAGAGAAACTAGTCAAAACGGTGTCAGATCACATGATCTTGGTGGCCAATTAACATCACCGTTTCCGGAGATTACAATACATAAAATAATTCAACAATTTGAACACGTTGTCGTATTATATACGACTCCATTTATATAAATTTCATATATTTCACTTCTCAAATATCACAAGACCCAGGTAAGTTCGCGACGCCATCTATGTTTTATCTAAGAATTGAAAAAAAAACCGCTCAAATTGAAAGACCCTTTATAATCCATCTTAAATAACCCATTGATAAAACGAAAGTCAATCAATTGTTCTCAATAATATTCTGGGCATGGCTTTGTGCTTTTTCATTTGGAGTCGTGATGGCCATAACTTTGGAGTTTTTCGTTCTTTAGAGTCTTTTATACTCGGCCTGATTGACGTAATCGTTTCTTCCCTTTTACATCTGCAGCTATTTTTTACCATCTATCATTTTGATCCAAAGTAAAAAATTTATATACTTTAAAATAAAATGTTGTCACGGAGAAACAATTCAAAATGTTGCTTTGAAATAGTTTTTTTAACAAAATTATGAGTTATACCCGTTTTCGGAATAAAACTGATTTTTTTTCATAATGTAGAATTTGAATGAAATAAACTTCAGAACAAAGTACATATTTTATTGACATAAAACTTTATTTAACCAATCAACAACTTGAAATCATTTATTTACAAAGCAACAGTATAAGCTAATGAGAAAAGTATGCGAATCTTCTCACTCAATATAAACTGATAAACGGATCGATTCCGCAAACTCCGGATCGGCAGACAAGTGTCTTACCACCAGGCTACGGAGGTCGTCCACAGATTAGTACTATCATTTTGGAAAATATTGTATTTTATTTTTATTTTTTTGTCTTTATACCTATATAACACTATGTTACTAGCATTTTTGATCACACTGTGTGTTTTTTTAAGTTTTTGTCTGTATATAATACTATCATTTTAGGTAAATCGTATTTACTTTTTTGTCTTTTTTGTATTTTTTATTGTACGAAAAAAAAAAGAAAAAGCGTCTCCTCTTGGTATCCCATCCAATCCGGTACAGCGGATTACCCGGTGAGTTTGTTGCTGTGCATCGGCTCCATAACTTAAAGATGAGAAGAAATGAAATTGAAGAAATAAGTTCCAACTGAATTGATGTTGAAACAGCGAGCGGGTCCTTAACTACAAGACCCAGCAACGATGACGGTGGTATGATGTGAACTTAAAATTCTTATATCGCTTTTTAAAAATATCACGAAAAAAAAAACGCTTCATAAAAATCTGCCTTATGAAAGGCTGCAGAAAATTAAACCTGCCGTTCGTCTTGAAATACTAATTTATTTGCTTCTTGTATCAACACATATTTAATTGGTTGGAAAAGACTGGCACAAAGCAGTAAACCAGCCAGGTGATACAGTTCACAACGAAAGGGTAATACAAATACAATACAATGCAAACTGGCTTAAATACCGAAACGAAATCATAACTTCAAACAGGGAAATTTCTGATTAAACCGGGAAATATGCCAAATCCAGATACAGTTCTACTGATTTCTTTGGAATTTCTGATAAACAGCCGCTGTCAATGCTTGGAAAAGATGTTTATTTAAATGTTGATCGAAACAAAGTATGAAATATTAAAACATGCGGTAAAAGTAATCGTGGGTTGTAATACAAAAAGGGTGACTTTGATTGTCAATAAAGAATGTTAATGTTGATTAACGTAAATTTAACACAAATCATCCTTCTTTAGTTTGACTATTAAAAAAAAAAAAAAATTAGATTTGATTATATTTGAGGGCTATCGCGATGCAGTTTATTTAAAAATAATATCTTGTGTTTGAGAATAAAAAAGGCCTGACTTTGTAATTTATTTTATCAAACACTGTTTATTCCACTTTTTGTAACGTTATAACCCTACCGGTTTCAACGCTTTTTTCTCATCTTCAGGGGAACACAAACAAGACTAAATTATGTTCGAACTGGTACCGATATACATGATTCAACTGTTTGGGACTAAGGGCTGAGGGAGGCATGGGACGATATCGGCTAGCAGCGGAGAGATTTTTGGGATATATGTGTTTACCAGATGTTGGCTTCGGTGTACTGACTTAGAAATTTCTAGGGCCTCTATAATCAGTCCAATTTATTTCCGTTACAACTGATATGTAAAAATTTGCCATCATCGATAGAAAAGGTATGGTTTTCACGGTGACAATGATTAGCCATTTCAGAATAAATAAGAGGATTTGTTAAGGCGGATTTGTGTTCACGAAATCTCTTTTCAAAGGATTTTCCTGTCATTTCTATATACAAATTATCACAGTCAGCACATAAGAGTTTATACACACCAATGTGGCTAAGTATTCCATTTTTGCCTTTCCTTTATCATTCCAATTTCACGGGTTTTTTCTATGCAGGGTAGAAAAAGATCAATAAAAAATTGTAATGAGTAGACTACAAGATCAGAATTCATTTGCAATTCAACAAACTGTAGACTAATGATCATTAAATTAACAGTATGCACAAAAACGAAAATTGAAGACAATTATGAACTCAGAGAGCGAAATAGACAAGAAGAAAGATAATTCGTTTTATTTGATTTCAAAGAAAAATTATACTATTCATTTCAACATTTTCAAAACTGTTTTACCCCTCAGGTATATACCGCAACGGATAGTTGGCTGCTCAACCAGATCCTGTTCTTAATTCTGAACAAATTGTGTTTTTTCACTAAGTGATAAACATATGTTCTAGGAATGTTTTTTACCGCAATGTTTTGATCGTTTTTCTAAGTGTCACATAGATATTTTTTAACACAACTTTCTGATATTGTATTATTTTAGTTAATCACGTATACGAGTATATGCCCTTTTCTTGTTTTTTACCACAACATTCTTAACAAATTTCAATTTGTATGCTTAGTGTCACATAATGAGAAGCGTATTCTGCGATGATAATTTAAACTTGAAACTTCGACAACGGTTAGTCAAATGCTATGTTTGGTCAGTGTTATTACATGGAGTGGAATCATGGACCCTCAAAGTTGGTAGTATGAACCGACTGGAAGCATTCGAAATAAGGATACACCGGAGAATGCTACGGATACCCTGGACGGATATGGTCAGCAATACAAGGGTTCTTCAAAGAGCCAAAGTTGATAGAGAGTTGCTGACTAATATTAAAATCCGAAAGGTGTCCTATTTGGGTCATGTACTTAGAGGAGCAAAGTACAAATTACTGCACCTGATCATCCAAGGCAAAATATAGGGTAGAAGAGGTGTTGACAGGAGGCCAATATCCTGGCTCCGCAATATACGTTAATGGACTGGTATAAGGAGCGTTGTGGATATTTTTCGGGCTGCCGGGGACAAAGATGTCTACTGCTAGGTGATATTCAACGTTGGGGGGACCTGACATGACACTAGGAAGAAGAACATACATAGTTGAGGGTTTAGGATATGTATCCTAGAGGGAAGAGATGATGATGATTTGTTCATAAATAAAACACGTTTGGATCGCAATGCGGAAGAAGAGTTTTTATTAGTAAACGTAGGTATTTATACTATTTCCGCGTGTGTGTGGGAATGCGAGCACGATATCCTTCGTCTCGTTTCTGCATTAGCGAAACGATTAATGTTGTATGTAGGTATCATTCAAATACGGAACTGGCGAGACAGCCGTGGTGCATTCTCGCTCCGGCGTGTAATGCGGTCCGCTCCGGGCCGCGAACTCTGGACTTGAATGGCCGGCGTGTGAACTTTGGACTTGTTTATTTAAATTTGTCGAGGAATGCAAGGGTCCCTTCCTCGGTCATTGACCGTGTGTATGAATTCCCACAGTATTCCGAGTGGGCGACCGCCACAAGGGGAATAAGTCAAGGAGATATCTTGTCACCTAGATTTTTAACTACAGCACTCGAACATATATTCATAAAACTAGACTTGAATATTTATATGCAATTTACAATTGTATATCATTGTGTTTACATATAATAAACCAGAAGAACGGCTGCAATGCGTCTGTTACCTGATTGAAATTAATTTGCAACTGTCACAACTCATTTGTTTTGAAAATAACATATACGAATAAATTAAAAGAAGAGTCAATTTGGGTTAGAGTGTTTTTTTTAGTAAATTAATGATTACTTTCAAATCTTACCACTTAATCTAAAAAGTGAAACGTTCAATCAGCACTTAAATTAATGCAAGACGTGGAGTAGGACACGTGAAAAGGATGAACTCAGAGAAGAGCTGCAGATCATACAGATTATCGTCAAACTTGAGAATATAGGAAAGTAACAATTGGGTTCCCTCTGAAACGTAGGTGACTAAAATGTTAGTTCAAGGAACTGAAATATAAATAGGCTGTTAAAATATTAAGACAGAGATCAACAGTGGAAAAGATCCATTAACTAATGATAACACTGCGATGGCAAAATACCAGAAGAAACGTAAAGACCCATTGGATTAATTATTATTATTATTATTATTATTATTACACATGACAAGAAATATACACAATTTGAGAAAAAACAACAGGTAATTTGATTTGGACATATAATTTTAATGGATCTGGGTTTGTTGCCTTTCATTTGTCATATCCCCAGTAAACTAAGCTTTTGCCTGTATCTCACTGAGGATATTTAGCATGAAAAAATAAATCGATACTTCTTTCCGATTTTTGATAACACAAAAAAAAACCGTTGCACGCTCTCATCAACCTGACAAACAGTGACACTCAACTACAACTGGAAACATCTTGCGAAACTCAACTCCTCACACATTATCACTCCAGAAAGACCAAAAATATTCATCCCACAATATACCGCACACAATCATAAGAATAAAAATCAAAACAAATTCAAAAAAAAAAAGAAGAAAAAAAGAAAAACACACAGAGACACAAATACAAATGAAATTAATTATGAAATAAAAAACAAATTAATGAAATCCTCAAGCTTTCAAAGCATATGCGGGTAAAGACGGACATACGGGTATACTAAAAATACAAATTACTGCACCTAATCATCCAAGGCCAAATAGAGGGTCGAAGAGATGTTGGCAGGAGGCAAATCTCCTGGCTCCGCAATATACGTGATTGGACTGGACGACGACAAAGATGCCTAATCTCAGGTGATATATGTAGTCAACGTTGGGGGGACCTGACATGACATTAGGAAGAAGAAGAAACGTCACATATTTAACTTATTTTCGTAGTTTTATAACAAAATTTAAACAAATTTTAATTCTTTGGTTAAGTGTTTATGCATATATGTATGATCGTTTTGTATTTTTATTACATTTGACTGATTTTTCTTCATACATGTTCTATTCCTGTTTCTTTTTTTACTAAAACTCTGGTATTTTCACTGTTTTGTTTAGTGACGCAAGCCTCTGGACTCGTATCCACAATTCGTAATAAATATCGTACATTTATTATTCTTATTCAACTGCTATGGTACTTTATTGTAAAAATGCTTTATCAATCCTCATGGTACTTTATTGTAAAAATGCTTTATCAATCATCCGATCGATTAACATGAACAACATTGTCTTTATTGTAAAAATGCTTTATCAATCATCATGGTACTTTATTGTAAAAATGATTTATCAACCATCCGATCGATTAATATGAACAACATTGTCTTTATTGTAAAAATGCTTTATCAATCATCATGGTACTTTATTGTAAAAATGATTTATCAATCATCCGATCGTATAATATGAACAACATTGTCTTTATTGTAAAAATGCTTTATCAATCATCATGGTACTTTATTGTAAAAATGCTTTATCAATCATCCGATCGATTAATATGAACAACATTGTCTTTATTGTAAAAATGCTTTATCAATCATCATGGTACTTTATTGTAAAAATGCTTTATCAATCCTCCGATCGATTAATATGAACAACATTGTCTTTATTGTAAAAATGCTTTATCAATCATCATGGTACTTTATTGTAAAAATGCTTTATCAATCCTCCGATCGATTAATATGAACAACATTGTCTTTATAGTAAAAATGCTTTATCAATCATCGTGGTTCTTTATTGTAAAAACTATTTATCAACTATCCGATCGATTAATATGAACAACATTGTCTTTATTGTAAAAATGCTTTATCAATCATCATGGTACTTTATTGTAAAAATGATTTATCAATCATCCGATCATATAATATGAACAACATTGTCTTTATTGTAAAAATGCTTTATCTATCATCATGGTACTTTATTGTAAAAATGATTTATCAACTATCCGATCGATTAATATGAACAACATTTTCTTAATTGTAAAAATGCTTTATCAATCATCATGGTACTTTATTGTAAAAATGCTTTATCAATCATCCGATCGTATAATATGAACAGCATTGTCTTTATTGTAAAAATGCTTTATCAATCATCATGGTACTTTATTGTAAAAATGCTTTATCAATCCTCCGATCGATTAATATGAACAACATTGTCTTTATAGTAAAAATGCTTTATCAATCATCGTGGTTCTTTATTGTAAAAACTATTTATCAACTATCCAATCGATTTATATGAACAACATTGTCTTTATTGTAAAAATGCTGTATCAATCATCATGGTACTTTATTGTAAAAATGCTTTATCAATCATCCGATCGATTAATATGAACAACATTGTCTTTATTGTAAAAATGCTTTATCAATCATCATGGTACTTTATTGTAAAAATGCTTTATCAATCCTCCGATCGATTAATATGAACAACATTGTCTTTATTGTAAAAATGCTTTATCAATCATCATGGTACTTTATTGTAAAAATGCTTTATCAATCCTCCGATCGATTAATATGAACAACATTGTCTTTATTGTAAAAATGCTTCATCAATCATCGTGATACTTTATTGTTAAAACTATTTATCAACCATCCGATCGATTAATATGAACAACATTTTCTTTATTGTAAAAATGCTTTATCAATCATCATGGTACTTTATTGTAAAAATGATTTATCAATCATCCGATCGTATAATATGAACAACATTGTCTTTATTGTAAAAATGCTTTATCAATCATCATGGTACTTTATTGTAAAAATGCTTTATCAATCATCCGATCGATTAATATGAACAACATTGTCTTTATTGTAAAAATGCTTTATCAGTCATCATGGTACTTTATTGTAAAAATGCCTTATCAATCATCCGATCGATTAATATGAACAACATTGTCTTTATCGTAAAAATGCTTTATCAATCATCATGGTACTTTATTGTAAAAATGCTTTATCAATCATCCGATCGTATAATATGAACAACATTGTCTTTATTGTAAAAATGCTTTATCAATCATCATGGTACTTTATTGTAAAAATGCTTTATCAATCATCCGATTGTATAATATGAACAACATTGTCTTTATTGTAAAAATGCTTTATCAATCATCATTGTAATTTATTGTGAAAATGCTTTATCAATCATCCGATCGATTAATATGAACAACATTTTCTTAATTGTAAAAATGCTTTATCAATCATCATGGTACTTTATTGTAAAACTGCTTTATCAATCATCCGATCGTATAATATGAACAACATTGTCTTTATTGTAAAAATGCTTTATCAATCATCATGGTACTTTATTGTAAAAATGCTTTATCAATCATCCGATCGATTAATATGAACAACATTGTCTTTATTGTAAAAATGCTTTATCAATCATCATGGTACTTTATTGTAAAAATGCTTTATCAATCATCCGATCGTATAATATGAACAACATTGTCTTTATTGTAAAAATGCTTTATCAATCATCATGGTACTTTATTGTAAAAATGCTTTATCAATCATCCGATCGTATAATATGAACAACATTGTCTTTATTGTAAAAATGCTTTATCAATCATCATGGTACTTTATTGTAAAAATGCTTTATCAATCATCCGATCGTATAATATGAACAACATTGTCTTTATTGTAAAAATGCTTTATCAATCATCATGGTACTTTATTGTAAAAATGCTTTATCAATCATCCGATCGTATAATATGAACAACATTGTCTTTATTGTAAAAATGCTTTATCAATCATCATGGTACTTTATTGTAAAAATGCTTTATCAATCATCCGATCGATTAATATGAACAACATTGTCTTTATTGTAAAAATGCTTTATCAATCATCATGGTACTTTATTGTAAAAATGCTTTATCAATCATCCGATCGTATAATATGAACAACATTGTCTTTATTGTAAAAATGCTTTATCAATCATCATGGTACTTTATTGTAAAAATGCTTTATCAATCATCCGATCGTATAATATGAACAACATTGTCTTTATTGTAAAAATGCTTTATCAATCATCATGGTACTTTATTGTAAAAATGCTTTATCAATCATCCGATCGTATAATATGAACAACCTTGTCTTTATTGTTAAAATGCTTTATCAATCATCATGGTACTTTATTGTAAAAATGATTTATCAATCATCCGATCGTATAATATGAACAACATTGTCTTTATAGTAAAAATGCTTTATCAATAATCATGGTACTTTATTGTAAAAACGATTTATCAATCATCCGATCGATTAATATGAACAACATTGTCTTTATTGTAAAAATGCTTTATCAATCATCATGGTACTTTATTGTAAAAATGCTTTATCAATCCTCCGATCGATTAATATGAACAACATTGTCTTTATAGTAAAAATGCTTTATCAATCATCATGGTACTTTATTGTAAAAAGGCTTTATCAATCATCCGATCGTATAATATGAACAACATTGTCTTTATTGTAAAAATGCTTCATCAATCATCCGATCGTATAATATGAACAACATTGTCATTATTGTAAAAATGCTTTATCAATCATCATGGTAATTTATTGTAAAAATGCTTTATCAATCATCCGATCGATGAATATGAACAACATTGCCTTCAGTCACAACAATTTATCCTTCGGGCTTAAAACCATTGGAGTAGGCATATGAATCGCGGTTCACCCCCACACGTGTTGGTAATGTTGATTTAAGCAAAATATAAAATAACAAAAAGCACTTGGTTAAATGTATTCTACAAAAGCGTGATTTTAATATATAATAATGAATATTTGTATCAATCAATATTAATTAAAATTTGATTATATTATATCAGCAGTGCTACCCCGTACGGAATAGGAAACGAAGCTATCTCAAGTCTTGACCGTAAAAGTATTGCTAACAGACAATTTTTAACAGAACAGACCCCTTTTTAAGCAAATCCCATTTTTTTCAACACTTTTTTGTCAATGTTCATTTGCTATGGAAGGTAAAAAATCAATTGTGTTTTTATTTTATTTTGACTTCTAAGGGTCTTAAAGTGGTACTGATAAAATAAATAATAAAAAATATTTTATTAACGTGAATATTTGAGTTTACTTTTTTAGTAAAAAAATAATATAACGCCGAGAAAAGAACAAAATCTCCTCAATGATTGAATGTTATAACGTCGACGACTGTGAATGACAATATTTCAATAATAATTTAATAGTTCATATCAACTTGAACTAATGCGACTTATTTATATCCACTATAAAGGTCTTTTAACTACAGCGGCTATAAAATAATTTTCTTATTTCACGTTTATTTATTCCACCACGAACTCACAAAAAAAATCTGTGCTGAAGAATAAAAAAAAAAGTATTTATTTCTGGCAGTTATATCATATTTTTCTCAGAAAAAAACTTTACAAGGAATAAAAATAACGCACCGCCTTTCATTGAACCAAAATTCAAGTTTAATATAATTTGTAAAATCTTATTTGACTATAAATTTTACTTGAATGGATAAAAATAGGGAAAAAATCTCGAATAACGCCTAGTAATAACGTAGAAAACAGATTGTGGTTTTTTCGTAAAAAAAAAGGCAATAATTTTAAATCACGCACATCGATATTTTCATTATTTATGTCAAAAACGTTAGGAATAATGGGAGTGTGCGGTTATAAATTTCGGACCAGATAATCTATCTGTAGATTGAAACATTCAAACCAGATATAGATACATTAATTCTGCTAACCCATCATTACCCTAACAGTGACTGATTTTTGGCTGTTTTATAACGAACTTGCTAAAAAAATATAAAACAACGATCTCCGTGGCCTAGTTGGTAAGATATCTAGCTTTTTTATCAATTGCAATGACCTAGTTGGTTAGATATCTAGCTTTTCTTTTCAATTGCGATGGCCTAGTTGGTAAGATATCTAGTTTTCCTTTTCAATTGCAATAACCTAGTTGGTAAGATATCTAGCTTTTCTTTTCAATTGCAATTACCTAGTTGGTTAGATATCTAGTTTTTTTTTTCAATTGCGATGGCCTAGTTGGTAAGAAATCTAGCTTTTTTTTTCAATTGTGATGGTCTAGTTGGTAAGATATCTAGATTTTCTTTTCAATTGCGATGGCCTAGTTGGTAAAATGTCTAGTTTTTCTATTCAATTGCGATGACCTAGTTTGTAAGATATCTAGCTTTTCTTTTCAATTTCAATGGCCTAGTTGGTAAGATATCTAGCTTGTCTTTTCAATTGCTATTACCGTTAGCATCCAATTTTATTAAAAAGAGATCTAGTCTGGTTTTCACTTAATATTATCTTATTTTTTTAACATGGCGAGCTTATTGCCATGTGGCAATCTCTTCCAACCAACCAGAAATATGTGTTTATAGGCACTAAGTGTTAACCTGACTGGAATCCTATTTAAAAAAATCTGGGTTCCAGCGAGGATCGAATCCGCAGCCTCCGGATCGGCAGACAAGTGTCTTATCACCAGGTCATCTTTCTGTTTGGTCGGAAAAAAACTAAGCATAATGTTTAATGGTGTCAAAGATCTTGGCATCATGTTCAACAATAAATATTCGAGTACATTCAGTTACATTACTAGTATGTGGAAATCTATCAATAACGTGGGATTTGTGAAAAAATGCACGGATTTCTCCTGTTACACAAAGAGGGTCTGCTTCTAGCGTTAGCTTATTCGTTAGGAATAATATCAGCCAGGATTCTTCTCATACTGCTAGACAGTACCGAGAATATATCAACAGTGTCATTCAGTTGGTTCAATATCTCTATACCACGCGTGACTGAGTGTTTAGCCATGATATTCGTCCTGTAAGTTGGTATGTAGAACATAGGGTGATTCCTTGCACGGCTATATTAATTAGGTACATATAAACTTAGTGCTTCTAGAATCGCGGGACAGTCAAAGCAACCTTGAAAACCTTAAGTAGGAATATCGTTATGGATTCTCGCCATCTTGCTTCGAGGCTTCTAAAGTTACACACCTTGAGAAATTCGAGATGGTGAGCATATTTTGGGTAATCGCCCTTTGTTCTGTACCATAGATATCTGAGGATTTCTTTTTAGTTTGTTCTATATTGTTTTTATATTTGAGCTGATGAGGATCGCACACTGTAGAAGCATGTTTTAATTTGGTTCTTATTAGATAATTATATAAGTTTCGAAGGATGTCGGGAATTCTTTTGATATAGCAACATTGGTGTACTTCAACTTGCTTATTTTCTGTTAAGCTTGTAGGATACCTACCTAGTAAATAAATAATAGTCAAAATAATAATGGAATTGTTAAACACAATTAAAATTAAATTTATTATTGTCAGATAGTAAACATACAGGGTCAATGACCGATGAAGAATTCAAGGATTGTCACACGCTATGAACAACAACAATATTTACTATTTACAGTGTCTGCGAATTGGCTAGCCATCTCCAAATACAAATAAATAATCTACCGCCAATTCACGCGCCAGAGTGAGACGGAGCATGTAGCGCGAACTGGCTCACCCATTTGTATAAAATACCCGCGCGCCGAGAAATAAACATATTATTATTGTCATTCATTCAACTGTCAAGACTTGTTATTTATTTACCCGCTGTCCACTTATCGTTTTATATCCGCATTCCTGAGTCTATATTCATTGAATACAAATCAAGATCATCACGCGTATCAAGATAAGCAATCCGCTATATTGATGACCCTGAACGAGAAGGAACGCAGAATCGACTAAAACGAAGATAGCGATGTCGATATCAAAATCATCAGCACGTCCTAATAGGACACATGCTACATTGATAACGACCATCGTTACAAGCTCATTAGAAATAATAATAATAAACGAACAATTTATTTAGCACCGTTAAGAGAGCAGACTTCTCTCAAGGGCGCTCTAACTGGGGACTGAACCTTATATTACTGATAGATTAAAAATATAACAAAATAAATAGATTAAATTTGAATGTAGGGACTTCCTTCGGGTTTTCGTAAGATGTTCATAATTTTAGGAAAACAACGCTAAACCAAACTGTCAACAAAAAGTTGTGCGCTGCGCTATCCAATGTAACTCCAGCAAAAGTCTTCAGCACCACATTAATACATTTTAATTTTCTCTTATTTGTGACCGTCCCTGACTAGGTCTGCGCTTGTTTAAAAAATATGGAAAAAATCAAGAAATGTTTTTTGCCTTATAACGTAAATACTTATAGCTTAACAAAGATATTGATCTTTGTAAGAATATTAAGAAATACTAAAAAATGTTTTCGCAGGCTTTGACGTGTTAACCCTCATTGTATGCGTGTGTCATTCAAAATTTCGAATGTGCCCTATTACAATAAATTCACCCCCGGGGGTCAGGGGATTGAACACTTCCCTTAAGTTTTTCGGGTATTGAATTCGATTTTTTTAGTTAAATGCTTTAAAAATAAATATTTAGATTTGGTGAATGTATTTTTTTTTCATTTAAACCCTTTTTAAGTGATTGGAATTTATCGATAAATTAGCGTTGTAAGCTTTTGGATTGATTTTTTACACTTATTTAGATTGTGAATCGTTCGATAAGATTTGATTGTTAATTTTAACATTGGTATACATCGTTGAAGGGAATGGGTCAAGAAGATACCTTGTCACCTAGACTCTTCACTACAGTACTCGAACATATTATAGCGTGTTGCTTATCTTGATATGTCGTGATGATCTTGATTGATATTTGTTTATTTACAAATACTCAGGAATGCGGATAAAAAATGAAAGTGATAACGGGTAAATAATGCAAGTCTTGACAGCTGAATGAATGACAATACTAATCTGTTTATTTCTCGGCGCGCAGGTATTTTATACAAATGAGTGAACCAGTTCGCGCTACATGCTCCGTCTTACTCTGGCACGTGAATTGGCGGTAGCTTATTTATTTGTATTTGGAGATGGCTAGACAAATCGCGGGTACTACAAAAATAGTAAACATTGTCGCCGTTCTTGACGTGTAGCAATCTATGAATACTTCATCGGTCATTGACCCTGTATGTTTATTATTTCAACAATAATTAATTCAATTTAATTATGTTTAACAATTCATTTATCCATTTTGACAATTATTTATTTATTTATTTATTTAAGTAGGTATCCTACAATATATTCAGAAAACTAGACTTGAATATTTCTAAGCAATTTACAATTGTATATCATTGTGTTTTCATTTAATAAAACGGAAAAACGGCTGCAATGCGTCTGTTAACTAATTTGAATTAATTTGAAACTGTCACAACTCATTTGTTTTTAAAATAACATATACGAATAAATTAAAAGTAGAGTCAATTTGGGTTAGAGTGTTTTAAGTAAATTAATATTTACTTTCAAGTCTTAGCACTTAATCTAAAAAGGAAAACGTTCAATCGGCATTTTAATTAATGCAAGACGTGGAGTATGACACGTAAAAAGAATGAACTCAGAGAAGCGCTGCAGAGCATGTAGATTATTGTCAAACTTGAGAATATAGGAAAGTAACAATTGGGTTCCCTCTGTGACGTAGGTGACTAAAATGTTAGTTCAGGGAACGGAAATATAAATGGTCTGTTAAAATATTAAGATAGAGATCAACAGTGGACAAGATCTTTTAACTAATGATATCACATCGATGGCAAAAGACCAGAAGAAACGTAAAGACCCATTTGATTAATGAAATCTTCAAGCTTTCAAAGCATATACTGGTATAGACAGACATACGGGTATACTAAATGCAAGTCAATGATCTTACCATCGCATTGTTTTTCTGTCTGATTTGAGAGAAGATAAATGGTATTGAGGTATCTTTTACTTTGATTGTATATCGTACATCTAAAATGGACTAATTTCCATGAATAAATTTTTTAAAACCAATCAGATAGATGTAAAGAGATCTTGAGTAACAACTTAAAGTAAACCCTAAAAAAATATGCTAACACGAACTGAGCCCACGATCTCTGAGCTGGAAGACAAACGTTATACTAACTTAGTGAATTAGGGAAACCTGTTAAGTACAACGATGTACTACCTTTACTTCTTTTAGATTTGAATAACCTCAGAAATCGAAACGAATGGAAATTTCTCAAAGAAACTGTTAAATATCTTTCAGGTTGTTTTGAAAAGATTACCATCTTGCACGAAATCCGCTGAGTGAAAGCGTTATTAAAAAACGCTTTATATTCACCAAATATATTTAAGTCATTTGTTGAAATCAATAATTTCTTCTTACGTGCTTCTCAACTTATGTTTTTCTCCTGTTAATTATAAAAACACTAGACTGGAAATTTTTTTGGCATGAATCCAAAGTAACGATAGCATGGAGATTACACTTCCATGACGATCGGCAGGTTTAATCTGCTAAGGCATTTCGTTAGGCAAAATTTTATGTATCATAATTTAAGTA
Source organism: Odontocerum albicorne (assembly GCA_949825065.1). Classification (NCBI taxonomy): domain Eukaryota; kingdom Metazoa; phylum Arthropoda; class Insecta; order Trichoptera; family Odontoceridae; genus Odontocerum; species Odontocerum albicorne. Next base: position 32,383,277 of record OX463857.1, read on the forward strand.
TTGTGTAAAAGCGCTTTCAGAATTTATAAAAAGAGCATTTAAACTACAGAAAAAACAAAATTCAAACGTAAAATGATCGACGAGTAAAACCAATTCGGCAGTGAATTCGCTAGGAATCGTAGGTGGGGGGCGGTCACTTGCTTGGCGTGAATGCTAACCATTAAATTGCGACCGCCGTATATAAGGAATCCGTCGTCTAAAACAATATTATGATATTCTCTTGAAAACGTGTCCTTTAGGTATGGAGCATATATTCCACCAGTAAATTGTATATTTCCCGTTCATTCTCTTTCATGCATATGAGTAAACCGGCGAAGTGTGTCAGAACTGCACTTCCTTTTCTCGGACCATCGACCGCATCAGCCGTATTTTAAACTGCAGAGCTGAGTCTTTGTTTTGGCACAATTTCGCGAACTATGGTCACCGGTGAATTGAGACCAAAGGAAAGCTTCGAAAGAAAACAAGCTACAAACTGAGCTTTATAAACTCGCGGAGCTTTGAGCGAAGGATGAACTTTATAGCAAACGTCTTGTTTCCAAGTTTCCTTCGAAGATTTTTATTTTAGAAAAATGTGAGTTTTGAGAAGAACAAAGCGTTCAATCACATCCAATGGTAGAGTTGTTGGATACATATCTTTATTTGCTATAAGTTTTTGATGTTTTAATTTTATCAAAGCGTAATACAAAAGTTCTTGATACTTTTAAGACCAATACTCTCTCCAAAATACATGACAATGGCAATGAGATAAATTGGGTAGTCCAATAGTTTGGGTGTACCCACGGAGAGCCGAGGCGCGCTCTAATCCAAGGAAATAATCTAAATGTCAGTCTTACCACGGAGGACGAAGTCGACAACTGGGTCTCTAGGAAGACTTTTCAAATTGCGTCAGGGGTCATCCATGACAAGAGGTGAAGGTGGGCATCACCTCTGCTTGCGGGCTGACCCTTACTGAGAAGGACAATCCAAATCCAATGGAGCGAGCACCGTTAGGATCGACAGTGCTTCCACCGAGCATGTCCTATAAGATTTGGCAATAGCCAACAGCGCCCACCATCTTATATGGGATAACTTACTCAGGCCACAGTCAATTGTCATTCCGAGATGAGTCCTACACGACACGAACATTTGTTCCTGAAAAGGAAATTGTAGGAGCGCATGCAAGAGACCCCTTCAACAGTATCCCACTCGTTTTTTTTTGGGCATTTCTGGGCCCTCACTCCCTAATTCGGGCCAAGCAGACCACTAAGTTGAAGGTGGGAAATGGCATCCTCTCAGAAGATTCCTCTTCTAAATCCAAATTGTATGATGAAAGTGGACAGTTCTATTCAGAATGAAAATCGAGCCCATCTCTGACAGTTAAAGGAGGTTTATTGGTCTATAGGCATTTGTATCTGTTTTGGGTGTATCGCAACGCTTTGTCAAAAAAATCACCATATATGTCTTTCAGCACTAAGATATAATGTCATCTGACAGCCAATTTTAAATGTGTAGATCGGTTAAGGATGCGTCGGCCAGGCTCCAGAATTTCAGAAAAGGGCATCAATGTGGTCGATCCCTGAATTTTTTTTGTCATAAAGAACATTAACAATTGTTATGGTGGATAGTATGATATAACCAATCGGAACAGCAATGCTGCTGAGATTACTAATAAGCTGACAATCCAGGGCTTATGAGATTTTTTTGAAATTGAATTATTTATACCAAAGTTTTAATAACCTCAGTGGATTTATTGGTAAGATGGAATGCTACCATTAGGGGATTTTGGTTAGATTGCTGATGGTACCCAAATTAAAATGAAATTATCATGGTTACTGGTCACGTTTTAGAGTTCGTCTTCTTATAATACATTTCTATATTATTTGCGGTTGTATTGTCAGTATCTATGATCATTAATCATGAGTTACGTGGTCTTATAGTTCTTTACTAAAATTACGATTAATGGAGTCGAAGATAATGTGTCTCCCAGAACTTGAACGTGTCCATATAACAAATCCGGATGAGTTGAAAGATATAACTTATCCGGAATTAAACCAAAGTTTGAAAACTGATTATTTTCGCCTACAAGAAACTTTGATTCATTCTTACTCACGTACAGTTGTTCAAACTATAATATTTTTATATTAAATGAGTTAATAAACGAAAAACAACACTTTTCCAATTCAAACAAAACTTTGTTAAAAGGTAGCGAACATCAAACTGTAGAAAGTTTCGAAATATATTTGGTACCTTCGAATGAAATGAGTTTAAATACTCGTATGTAAATTTTAAAGTTTTTTAACTTGATCGCTGTTTAAAAATGCTTTTGTGAAACAAAACCAGACTCCTACTTTCGGGAGTAGTTTTTTTCTTTATTCAGGGTAGACAGAGTGGATAGATCGCTAGACGTTTCTATCCCGACAAACATATTTTGCCTTTTCTACTTTACTCGTAACCTTTTCAGTCTACGGTACGAGTTTTCGGACTTTTTGTAATTGTTTCTTACAAAATATCATTCACTGGATCAAATCAAACTTTCTGTTAGAAGTTGTATGGTGTCTGACGCTCTGCTCTCTCTATCTACCTAGTCAGGTTAATGACATGATATAATGTATTCGTATGTATATTGTGAGGAGTATTTTTTTAAATTAACTAAATTCAAAATGGCTATAGAATTGTCCGCAACATTCCTCGGATGCCATGTCGAGATAGTTGTCGGTCTACAAATTAGAAGAATCTTAAATTATCTTTAATTCTTACCCTTCGCTGAGCACTTGTCCGAATCTATACGAATCACGAAGTTCTGTTGTGTTCTAGAAATAATTTCTCGTGATCATAATAATATTTGTTGTTATTGTCGGCAAAAGAACCAACGTCACAGGGATAGATGTTTCAAGGTTTACCGCCTTGTGCAGGTGTTTGCGCTGTCATTAACTATCCCCACCACAGAACTAGCCTACAAAAGGAGTGGTTCGAGCCCGGAAATGAACAAACACGCAGATGCCTGTTGCGTCATACTTCCGCCTTCTCTGATACCATCCGTGGAAGGTCTCAGCTGCCGTCACCCTCTTCCTGGAGAATATCCGCCGTCATCTGTATCCAATGGTTATCACCTGCATCATCGACATGCTTCAAGCCACCCGTACTCTGCCCTGGACTTCGTGACTGAGAAGGAAATGGACACGTTAGCTGTCAAATACGTTTTAATAATCTCTAAGGTATTGTGAATCTATTTTATTGTAATTCTTTGTTGATTTTACTACAAATTTTGCCTTGTTTTGGGCGATCGCCGCTCTTGAAGTGACTGATCCAAAATTGATTTAAAGTTAACCTCCCATCTGGGAAGTTATTTGAGCCATTTACTTCTTTGAAATCTACCTACTTCTATCGAGATCATTGATCAGATAGCAATAATAAATATTTGTTTATTCAATCTATTACATGTGTTTTAATTATTATCATTTTCCTTCCTGGTATCAGCTTCGTGAGAATATCTTTTTATTTACCTATCGAATCCTGAGATAAAAAGAGCGCTTGTTCATTTTCGTTTACCGCTGAGCTAGCCTCGAGTCATGACTAATAAATATTTATTGAGTGTTTGTATTAATTTACGTAAAATCAATTAATAAGTTAAAAAGTAGAAACAGTTGTGACAATATGAAAGTAAAAACCTTATTTTTTTAATCAGGTACCAACGGGAATCAAACCCGAAATTCATAATGCGACTTACTAACTAAGCCACGGAGGTCAGATGTATGTATACACACAGACTGTTTGCTTTCTATTCAATAAAGAAAAAAGAGTTTGAAAATCCCTGCAAATCTTAACAATTCCATTTTATTCACTTGTATATCCAGTCGTAGTTCAGTCAGTTCTTCGACAAACAAATTGTCAGATCAAATTGTTCTGTGTTGTAAGGAAGCCTTAACATGTGTTAGCTTTAAAACACAATTTCCTTTGTGCGCCGTCTCCTCTCCGCGCCGCATTGCCTCGGCCCAGGCCATTGTTATTCACTTGGCGGCTGAGATAAGTGGAGAGACATTGAAACGAATTTAATTAATTGAATTTTGCCGGATTGTTTGGTGTTTTGGATGGAAATGCCCTCGCTTTATATGAGGACGACAGTTGACGTGATGCGATGTAATAGATTTGTTCTGACAAACATCAAATTTTGAAGTTAATTCATTTGACAACGGATTACAAAGTGAATGTGATGTTTGTTTGGTAATTTATTTTAAATACTCGTATATAAAGTTTTTAACTCGTTAAATAGTATACGAGACATATGTTTATTCATTTAATGAAATTTCCGATTCATACGTATTTTGTAAATTATTTTATCAAACACTGTTGATTCCACTTTTTTGTAACGGTATAATTAATTCTACCGGTTTCAAAGCTTTAACCTCAGCATTAGGGGAGCACAAATAATACTGAATTCTGTTCGAACTGGTACCGAGATACACGCTTCTAACAGTTAACATTCGGGTTGAGGACTGGAGGTGAAGGGAGGTATGAGACAATCTTGGCAAGCAGCGGAGAGATTCTTGGGATATATGTGTTTGCCAGATGTTCACCTCGATGCACTGATTTAGAAATTTCTAGGGCTTCTTATCTGTCCAATTCATTTCTGTTACTACTGATATCCAAATTCACCACGCATGATAGACGGAAAATGATCTAAGCGATATCCTCGAGCATTAGTATCCAACACAGTTACAGGAAACGATGGATATCCTTTATACATAAGAAGATCAACAGAAGATGGCGGGAAATTAGCAACCATACAAATGTGAAATGGTGACATCGTAGTAGACAACCATTGGGTTGTTGCATATTCGCCTTTGCTATCAAAAACATACAAAGCGCACATAAACGTAGAATACTGTAACCCCGTTAAATCGATCAAATACATTTGTAAGTACAATACGTGAATAAAGGCAGTTACATGGCAGTTTTTGGCATGCAACCAGAATGCGGGATGGAAATGCGGTCTTACATATCGATGAAATCGCACAGTATCAGGCTGGAAGATACATAAGCAGCAATGAAGCTGTATGGCGAATTCTTTCATTTCCCATACATGAACGAAGTCCAGCTGTTGTTCACTTAGCAGTACATCTAGAAAATGGACAACAAATAGCCCTGAATCCACCGGCTACAACGTTAAATGCTTTCTTCACGTTATGTCAAAATGACGCGTTTGCAAAAATACTGCTGTATCACTGATTGTGACGTCAAAATAAGAATTTGTTGAAAAAGTATTTCCCTATATTCAAATCAATTATAAGAATCACGATTGGTATAGTGAACGAGCTATTGTTGCCGCCAAGAACAAAGACGTCTACGAACTTAACAATATTATTCAGTTCCTTTTTTAATGTTTCGCAATTTTATATGTTTTTGTTATAACTTTCTTTCTTCTTTTTCAGTGCAATCGATCTTTCATTTGAATTCAAATCATATCGTGAATTGACCTCTTAGAGTGATGCGATCATTTGCGAGCACGGCAATGAACGCGACAGACTGAGAGTGGCTGAAAGACATAAAAATATTGTATACCCACAAGCATTGTGAAATTAAAAGTATTAGAAACGTGTGCTTTCTCTTTTCTTTCTTTTCCATTTAACCAGACTGAGCCACAGAAACGCGTGGCCGGGTACAGCTAGTATACAAGAAAATTTAAAACTTTGGTGAGCATTTAAATTGAAACTGCCGATTTTAAATTAAAAAACTTCATTATTTTTCAATATAAGATCGCCCCGTGTCCGTGAGATGCTTTAAGTAGCGACTGAAAAAACTCTTAATTTCTAGTCAGTAAAATAACGTGTTTCATTCCTCATTTTTATTTTCATTTCCTCTTCCCCATCCCTTCCTTTCCTTTTGATTGATGCTATCTCACTTTATATTAAAAATAATGTTTGGGTGATTGTCCGTCTTTGTGTGGTTCGTGGACACATTCTCACGTATGTGTTTATGGATTTTGTGGGGATGGATAGTCATTTGAATGATTTATGCGACTACGTAACTTGCATCATTTACTTTTGTCTGGTTGATTGGAAGAGATTGCTGTCTGTCAATAAGCCCGCCAGATTGTATTTCCAATAAAAGTGTTAAGTAAATAAATAAATATTTTTAATGAAAATCAAAATAAATTAATTTGACAATTCTGTATTTTTTTACTTAGTGACAGTTGTATCGCCATAGAATTGCCTTATGAAACTGTTGCTGTAGATTAGGTCTGTGGTTTTACATACAGATAAAATTACATACTGTAATATTTTAATTCTTAAATGACTTTTTAGATATGTCAACGTATTTATTATTGATTGTGAAAGGATTTGTTGTTTAAATTACTTTTAATTAAATAGGATTTTAATCGAAAACATATTAATTGTATATTTTAAACCTGTTGAATGTAAATTAGAAAAAAAAGGATTTATTTATCAAATCGTTTAATTTGGGATTTTCTAATTGACTATAAATTGTTTGACACCTCTAGTGATTATGAACCAATCAGTTAAAAGCATAATCATTTGAACATGTAGGGTACCCACGTCCCTAAAATATTGTCGACATGCAGAGTCAACGACCGATGAATCAACCTCTGGATATCTACAATTGTCACATACCAGAAACGTCAACACTGTTTACACGCAAATAATATTTACATCGCATTCCAAGGTAGAAAGAGAACACATCGCGTTGTCTCGCCGTTTCGGGAGTAAATATCCTACCCACTACATTGTTTGCAACGTCTGCAAACGCCTTGTCATGCACAGGAGTGAGATGGGGATATACGGCGGACGCATTCACGCGCCCCGTTCTGAAATTCTATATATACCTACTTATCGATGAATAAAGGCACTTGTTATTATTCGCTTGACCATTCATTTCTGTTTATTATTTACCGACTATTCACTCTCACTTTTATCGAATTCCTGAATCAACGTGTTTTATTTTAAATACAAACAAATCAAAATCATCATGACGTATCAAATTAAGCATCACGCTAAATTGATGACCTCGAACGAAAAGGAACACAGAATTCGACTAAAGCGAATACAGAGATGTCAACATCAACATCATCAGCACGTCCTACTAGGACACACGCTACAAACATATGCACTGATATCAAAATACAATGACGCGATAGCACCCTTTTTCGAAAACCTTTTAAAATATTCAAAGACGTAAATTGAAAAATAGCGTTGGTAGACTGGTGTCTAACTAAGCTATCAAGGCATTCATTCAAATTTAATTTATTAGGTGTTAACATTAGTTGTGTCCGTTTTTTTTTTTTCAAATTTAAAAATGAGCACCAAAAGTAAAACAAAATGGTAAAGTTTATACGTTATTAGAAATAAAATTTTCTGCTCTACAAGATGTTGTGTTTGCTTTTACGTTACATGTTTTATTACAAGCCTTCAAAATGGGATGTCAAGTAGACGAAAGT